>JANHGC010009450.1:2927-25165 GCA_027560395.1 Boaedon fuliginosus | reverse complement strand
TGTTGGTCGAGTATTAATCTTGGTGTAATATTTTGCAAGCCCACTGAAATCTTTTTTTGTTGTTCTGTTTAATCATGTCTAATTCACAGAGGCTTCCTGGACAAGTCCCTGAAGTTTTCTTGACAAGATTTTCAGAAATGTTTTGCTATTTCCTTCTTCCTAGGACTGGAAGAAAATGTCTGGTCCATTGTCATCAAGTTGATTTGCTGTCTAGGACAGGATAGGACTCTGTGCCCAGGATCTCTATAACCAGGATCTCTATAACCTCTATAACCCAAGCTTGCTTAAGAAAGCAGGTATTGAGAGTTTTATGGAAGGTAACAAGAGTAGGCTCTCTCATGAGAGAAGATGTTCCAGAGGGCGGATGGCATGGCAGAAAAAAACTCACTTCAAAAATCTTGTCAGATGGAACTCCTTTGCAGATGTGATCCAGAGCGATCCAATCCAAAAGTTCTTCTGAATTGTTTAAATTTCTTTTTAATTTTCCACAAAAAATATAAGTTACTGCTGCATTTTATTAATGTAGTGCCTTAACATTCATTTAAAAAAATCTATAGACCATAACTGTAAGAGAAATTATATTCAATTTATATTACAAGGAAGAATTCCGATAAAAAACAACAACAACGACATATTCTAAGCTAGCATGAAGTGCATCTCAAACCTGAGCAATTATGAATTTGATCCAATAGGAGCCAACATGATTTATATTTCTAGATTATGGTACAATTCTAAAGGTGATTATTCAGAAAATAACCTGATTGTATTCATGCAGATACTACTACATGTTTATGTTTGTTTATGTTTATTGGATTTATACCCCAACTCTCTTCTCCAGTCAAGGAGAAACACGGAGAAACAGAGTGCTTAAATATTTATTCTAAAAGACATCATAAGAAAAAAAAAACCTTATTCAGATTCTTGGTATGTATATTAGAAGCATGGAATAGAATGGAATAGAATGGAATACAATACAACAGAACAGAAATACAATACAATACAATACAATTTGTTAGATAGAAATATGGAATTTGGAAAATCAACAAGAATAACACTACAGAAATACCAACTAGTAACTAAGATCTTCTAAAAGCAAATAAACAATTTATGGTGATTTTAATTCTGAATCATTAAATCCTAGGGCTGCAGAATCATTTAATTTTCTTTCATCCAAATCTTTAATTTAATAACAAAAAGGGCAGGAGAGGTATATTTTCACCACATCTAATTTAGCACGCAGACACCTCAGTATACCCACTTACAAAGATATAATAATCATTAATTGCAATATTGTATGGTTGATAAACAAAACGGAACTAAAACAGGAAAAAATATGTGATTATATGATGTACCACCAGATGGCATTTTAAAAAAGATCTGGTTCATTTAATTCAAGGATTAAAATGCTCCCTCGCATGTTTCCAACTTGTTTGCATTACAATTTAGGTATTGTTTTGATATCCAGCTTACAGGGCTACTTTGATTTTGAACACTAGTATTTTCACACTTCAATTATTATATAGCCAAGATGATAAACAGAAAGGAAGAATAGATCCCAAACCTTTCTAAAAATTCAGGGTCAGTAGAGGGTTTATAGGATGCTTGCTAATTCAAATTAGTTTCTTCCCTCTTACATGTGATCATTTTGTGTTTCTGCCTTTCTGCCATGTGCCTTTCTCTTAATTCCCTTATTTTTAATTCTTTTGATCTTTCTGTCTTTCTACTCTTCTTCCTTTTCTTCTCCTATGCCTTCCCCTTTTTTGAAGTTGTGGATAGCACATGGGAAAAGTATTAATCTTTGCTCAGCTACACACTGCAATTCACTGTTGTACAGAAAGAACATTAAATGTTCATTAAATGAGGTGGCGGCAGGAATAAAATATTTTCCTGCATTAACTATCTACTTCCACATTGTATGTGGATAAAAGGAAGTTCTTTGCTTTGTATGTAGCACAAAGAAAAAGTGAACTAACAATAAAGGAAGAAGCTTACTAACATAAGATATATCTTGTAGCTCTGGGTGGCACTGTGGAATTCTTGATGAACTCTGAGTTTGATTGTTTTCTTGCAGATGTTTCATTATCCAATTAAGTAACATCTTCAATGCTTAGCACTGAAGATACTACCTAGTAGGACAATGTAACATCAGAAAGAAAAGAAAAGCTCAAAGAGTACCAAGGATTCCTCAGAAAACTTACTTTTGGGGAAACTCACCTGGATTACCTTTCTGCATTTCACCTAGTTCCCACAAATTAATTTTTTCCTCTTATCTGATGTGATTATCCAGTCCATAAGAAGGTGTGTTTTTTCCCTGATGGAGAAACCCAAGAAGAAAAGTTAGGCTTAAGAAGGTGCCTCTGGGCCAAACGAAAGGACTCAGAACCACTTTGAAAATATATTCTCCTGCTGAATGATTAACTTTTCCATGCAATAGCTAGTCTTCCTCATTTTTACACTGCTCTAAATGAGATTTATGGTCCCTTGCAGGTTATTTTTGCAGACAAAGGAATTGTATGGAGATGAATAGAACTATTAAAACCAAAGTAGTAATAAAACCTACTTTTGCCACAGTTAACAATATGTGATTATGTTTGTGCTAGAATTCCAGTATCTGCCAAAAAGGAGAAGAAGAAAAAATAAAGAGACTGCTACCTTCTTTCAGAATAGTCAAATACTGAATTCACCTTGATTAGTCTTTAATATACTAATTGAAATGATTATGCTCTAAGAGGCATTCATGGTAAATGTTTGAAGATAAACACTTAAAAGCAATGTCTATCAACACAAAAAGAAGTGCCCATGTAATCAACTTTTCATGTTTATTGATGCATTGCCTGGATTTATTGTGCAGGTTATATTTGCTACAGCCATTGTTTACTGTTTCATAGTACTCTTTCTACAAACATAGTTAAGTATGCACCATATTTGCTCAATGCTAATGAGGATTAGATTGCTTATCTGTAGGCTATGAAACTGAAAATTCAAAAATCTCATGTTTGCATTAATTACTGGTATCTTTACTTAGCCCAAGCAAATAGAACTTATTAAACCAGCCCGTGTGAAAATTCAGAGGTTTATTTTTCTCCTGAAAACGCAAACATAATATATTCACCATGTGAGATAAGCCACAAGGAAGATAATTTCCAGCACCTTCCAAAGCACACAATACAGCTGGCTTTCTGCCTAAGGCAGGACTAGAAGTCATGGTCTCTTAGTTTCTAGCCCATATATAATGAAAAATACTTCAATAAGCAAAAAGATGAACCACAAAGTGCAGGGACCAGTACATCAAAGGGTTTCAGTTTTCTCAGGACAAACAACAACATATATGGAAAAGAAACCCTGCTTAACCAAATGGGAACAAATGATTTTATTTATTAATTTTATTTTAAGTAATTGTTATAAAAGGATGCTGTGGGAATCGAGTTACAAGCAGCAATAAAGCATTAAGTAGGAAATGAAGAAGCTTTGGACACATATAATTCTGCTTTCCACCTTCCACTAATGTTTAAGTTATGGAAACTGAATTATTAACATAGATTGGGATTTCTGCATTCTGCATTCCCCTGATATCTATGCTTTTATGTGACTTTGAATAATTATTGACTTCTGGTGACTACCTGGACAACTTCATGTAGTTTTCTTAACACTTTTTGGAAGTAACTTGCCATTGCTTTCTTCCTAGCACTGAAAGACAATGATTGACTTTATTTATTTGTTTGTTTGTTTCTTTGTTTATTTATTTTATTACATTTTTATCAAAAGGGGAATCATGTTTTCTGTAGGGATACAACAGTTATATTCATCCTCTTGATTTTTCCAGATCACTGTGTGATTGTGTTATCTAGGAGCTGAGTTCAATTTTTTTAAAATTTATATATATATAGAACCTCTCTGGATCCATTGTGGCTTCCAAGACTTGTGGTTCAAAGCTATACAGTTTATAGTTTTACGCTGAAGTTACAAAGGGTGATGACTTACAAAGGTTATTCTTCTTACATGAAGAGGTATGGCTTGGGGGATGAAATGTTTTATTTATAGCCTCAACTCAAGATATGATATGGGTTTCTTTTGCTTCCTCCTCTAGATAAACTTAGTTCTATGTAAACTGCATCCGATGAGTGATTTTAGTTAATGCAATTTATACCGTATATTTCTTATTTTATACAACATATCTGGTGAATTTATTTTCTGGTCACAAGAACATTGCAAATTTGGGAGCTGTTATTGGTCATTCTGGTTCTGAATAAAAGTCTTCATTACTATAGTCAACTTATGGACTCTGTTTAGATAATTTGAACAATTATCAATAATTGATGTTTGCATATAATGGAGCTTTATTAAAATAAATCCAAACAGTTTTCTTCTGATATGGAGACTTTTCTTTTTTAGAGTTTAAACTATTTCTTTGGGAGTTTTTTTCTGTACTTGAAACTAAATACACTTCACTTGTTTGGTCTTTATATTTAATAACTTGAAAAATGGCCAGCCATGTAAAGGTTTATTACATCACTATTTACAGTATGCTCACATTTATTATGTACTTGTAAAAATTAATATTTTGCTGTAATTAGCTATAAATATATTGATACTTCATATTTTCTATGTTTTCTACATTATCATTTACAGATAACATTTTTTGATTTTTTTTTAACATCCATTGTTGTAATATGTAAGGCTCATTACTCTTATATTTACAGTATGTGACTAGGGTTTTTTTTTGGGAGGGGGGAGAGAATATTTGTTAACAATGAAAGGTAATTAAAGGTATTAGGTTGCTTTATAATCAATATTCTTGACCTCTCACCTTCTACTACTATTATCAGATGATGAGGTGAAAATAAATTATGTCCATAAGAAAGGCTCGTGTAGAATGCAGAACTCCTAAATGCATTATCTTTCAAAAATTAAGTGTATGTGATTCTTTTCAACCTTATATTTAATGTTTTTATCTGGTCTCTAAACATATTTAATAGTAAGAATGTTCATGGAAAGACTTGAAATGCTCACACTGCCTGAGATATTTCTGAAAAGTGAAAGTCAGACAAAAGGCTATCTTCCGTTGTCTGTTTAAGGAAAGCATTAGCAGCTTTTAGTATAAAAATAACTTTTTGCAGGTAGTCCTTGACTTTAAAGTCATTTGTTTAGTGGCTCTCCAAAGTTACAGTGGCACTGACAGAAATGACTTAGTACTGTTCCTTGCACTTACAACCATTGTAGTGCCCCCATGTTCGCATGATCAAAATTCTGATTCATGTGTTGCAACATCCTGAGGTCATGTGATTGCCATTTGTGACTTTCCCTGTCAGTTTCTGACAAAACATGCCAATGGGAGAAGCCAGACCCAGATTGTTGGGGGCGATATGCTAACTCTGTAAACTACTTAGAGAGGTCTGTAAAACACCATGAAGCAGTATATAAGTCTAAGTGATATTGCTATTGCTAAAACAATTAGGATAAAATTTAAAAAATAATCCCAAACCAACATTTTCCACATCTCTAGTTCTTAGAATATATATGTGTGTGTGTGTGTGTGTGCAGTGAATATATATATATATATATGAAAGTCTTGGTGTATTCAGGTCTTTTCCCATGTAAGATTGAGAGTATCATGGCAACATTTTGACGAGGTCGCACTCATCATCTTCAGGCTGGCACCTAAGGCTGGATTCAGGCTGGTGCCTTCAGCTTCGTGCTTCTAAGAGCAATTGCAATATCTGCAGTGAAGTTTGGAAAGAACCTCAAATACCCTCAGCCAATTCCCTTCTATATAACTGGAAATAAGGGAGATGGATGGTGGACATTTTTGGTATATAAAGCAGAATAATAGTTTGTTACTGAACCTTGCCTTGTTCTTTGATGCTTCACATTTACACAAAAGGAAAGTTCCTTTGTTTCTCTCTAAATCATTACCTGAGAGTTGGAGAGTCAAATTATTGTTCAGAACTGAAAAGGTTTTTAGAGTGCCTAACAAGGGAATTTCTTTTTTCTTTTCTATTTCTTGTCTCTTATCTCACCCCGCCACTCCTTTTTCATGTTGGCTCTTTTGTTTTGTTTTTTCTGGAAGGAAACCAAGGAACCTGTGTGTGTCTGATCTGATGTTTTTGTGTATGAAAGAGATACTGGTGGTACCTTTTTCATACACAAAAATCTTTGAATTGGAGATCATAATTGAATCAATTATGAATCCTATGGAAAGAAATATTTAATTTGTTTGATGGACAATTTCAGGAAATAGTGGAGGCTTCAGAAATGTGACAAGTCACAATATGGCAAGTTGATCTGCCACTTTTGCCCAGTATTGCAGGGAAGGTTTCTCTAACATCTCTCTCCTAGCACTGGATGAACTGCTTCTAGGCTGACCAATTTTGGGCTTAACCGCAATGTGGGTCAAAGTTACCCAGTGAAAAATTCACACAATCCGAAGTTTTCTAGAGTAAACGACCTTCAACCAGTGGAGAGGTTTCTGTCAGCGTTCTCTTGTTCCAAGAAATCTAGAGGAGATGCTGAGAGGATGTCCAAAACTGAGCAAAGCAATGAGTCAGGTGAAGGTTGCATAGTTGAAGCTTCATCCGATCAATTCAATCCTGCAAAGCTTTGAACAGCCCTAGCAAATAGGATACTTTACCTTTCACTGTATTTTAATTCAAAGTTATTGATTCAGCCATATCCATTTTTTGCTCTGTCCATTTTTGTGGGTTGTGATTGTGACTCTGTCAAAGTAGGGTATGTACTTTATGTGCATGTAGAGACATACAGACTTTCATATATGCAAATTGTCACTTGTATATCTTTATTGGGCAAGAGAGGGAGAAATTACAAGATAGGTTTTAATAGGAGCTGGTAAATTTAGGTTCACATAGAATCCCATTGGTCTTTTTCTATTTATCATTATTACTATTTTATTGTATCCCTTGTTCCTCATTTTAAGTTTTAGGCCATCTTTGTTGGTATATTAGATATTTGATCTAAGCTTGGACAATTTAATTCATAAGTGAATTATAATTTATTCACAGTTTAAGCTCTGAATTATGGGTTGATAATTAGTGATAAATGTTCACTAAAATTTGAATAAAAAAATCACTTCTGATGATTACTTACTTTGTCTTGTCTTTGTCTTACTTTGTACTCGTTGGTCTGCCAAAAACTCAATATATGGCAAATTTTGAAAACATATATGACTTTGGTTCAATCAAATCAGAGGTCTGGCTACCTCATCTTGAGCATTCAGAAGCCATGTGTGTATAATTGTGTGCCTATGTATATATAATTTATACAGTTGCCTATCTCAACAACAGTGACTATGGGCAGTACACAACAATCAGATAAAATAAAATATGTTTTACTATTAGCTTACAAAAGATTGTAAGAGGAGAGCTATGTTAGCTGCCTTGTGTTCCCCTTGATCAGGAAAGGGAGGCGGGGTAAAATTTAATAAATACAAATGCAAATGTTATTGCATGTAGCTAAATATCAGGATTCTCATGGCACTTTTGCTAAAAACTAACAAATTTAAATAAAGCCATACACCTTTACTTCATGGAATGGCTAAAGAATGCAAGTCTACGTTAACATGAAAAAAACTTTCTTCAAAGTAATGATGGGCTTGCATTTTACTTGCTTTAGCAGATTATAGATAAAGTGTGGAGCAGAATAATGTGCTTGTTAGAGTGAAGCTCTCCTTGTGTTGCAAGGGGAGACAAACATAGCAGCATGAATACCCAGTTTGCAGAGATAAACCCAGAAAGCAGTCTTCAAGCAGCAGGTTGTAAAAACACTAGGGAAACTATTGTTTACACAAAGCAAATCCAGTATAACAGTCCGTAATCAAATATAACACGTTGAGGTAATCAGCAAACAAAGTCCAAGGAGAATTCACAAACCCAGTCTTGATATCATCAATCCAAGGTCAGCAAACAGCGATCAGCCTGAGAGAGTATCAAAACAGTACAGCACTCCTAACGAACTCACACCAAAACATGTCAATCCACATTAACCTAAGCTATTAGCATATTCTTATCATATGCAGCTACATTAATCCTCCAATCAGGTAACTCTCCAATTACCATACACTATAATTAATAAATTATGGTTTCTTCTAAACTATACAGCCTTAAAGCAATACAGTATAATAATATCAGTAATCAACATTATTTGGCTTACTTTGCTTGGCCCAACCAGTTTAGAGGCTTATCAATCCCTAACAAGTCCTAATGATGCTTATTCTTTCAATGTCTTCCTATGTGAGAAAGAAGTTATAACCTATAGTTTAACAATAATTGATTATAGGGGCAGGGCTGGGATCTTGGTGAGACAGGTTGTGGTCTGCTTGGGGCTCATGCGGACCCACTGATATTCCTCTCTACCAAATCAGAAAAAGAAGCATACAAACCGGTACAGTCACCGGAGGCGAGAGAGCAATGGAAAGAATCAACATCGTGATGCTGGGTTAGAACAATGAATGCAAACTCAACTTTTAATTTTAAATTTCAATTTTGGAGAATTGGACTTGGGGAACTGCTTACTTTAAATGTAAACAAGAGAAATTACACCAAAATAGTGGGGAGAAAATGGCGAGGGAAAGGGAAGCATCATAAAAATAAAAAACATGCCACAACATTTACCTTCTGTGGAACTCCCAAAAAATAAAAATAACAATAAAAACAAGCAAATTTCAGATTTTGGAGAGCGGTAAAAGATTACCACACCGAGAGGCCTGATAAAGATGGACAATGTGATGATGCAGAATATTGAATGATTGAGATTTTAATTAAGTTCATTGGGGATTTTGTGTGTCTGTGCTCATTTCTTTTTCTACCAAGGGGAAATTGGATTTACATAAAACAATGGAATCTAAAGACATTGAGGACATACCTCCAAAAACATCACATATTGGAAACATATTGGCGAATTTGGAGTTGATACAGGAGATAGCACGGAAAATAATGAACATTTTTAAAAAATGGATGGGTCTTGGAATGAAAAACATCATGAGACAGGAGATTCACAATGAAGTGGAGGAAGAGGCAGTCCTACCAGGAAAAGACCAATATGTGAGGAAAAATTGGGACTGAAGGAGGCGGGACTAAACACAACAAGAAGCAAAAAAGAATAAAGAAACGGAAATTGAAAAGCTTGGATAATGGAAATCAGGCTAGAGGAAATGCCGAGAAGCTTAGACTATTTGGGTGGAGAAATGGGTTGAATATTAAACAAATTAGAAACTGGGAAAAGCAAGAGAGGGTGTTGAAATTTGGGAAAGATGATAGGAGACGAAGAAAGAACAATAGAATTAAAAGACGAAAAAGAGATGATGGCTAGTAGCCATTTTAAAATACAGGGAGTAGCGGAGACGGGAAATTGCAACGTAGTTTAGAGTAGAGATAGGGATTTAGGAAATATTGTTAATTAAATTGGTAAGCTGAAAGAAGATTTAGAATTGTATAAAGATTTAGCCATGTATAAAAGGTATATGAGAGATCTAGGATACATAGAACAATATGTTATTTTTTCCCCAAGACAGATATTAGAAAGGATGATCTAATTGAAGAAAATACTTCTAATTAAAATTAGATAACAAGGAAAAGGTTTGGAATTAATTATAGATAAAGAAAAAGGAGTGGTTTTGTAACCACTGACTAGCGATGTTTGATGGGGGTTATGATATTTGTAACAAATTTAAATAAATAAAAAAAATTCTATTTTTTTAGAAAACAATCATTGCAGATTTTTACTAGTGAACAGACCCCTAACTTATTATTTAAGTTAACGTGAGTAAACATGTTTAGGATAATACCACCAGTAGTTATTGCCTGTCTATCTATCCATTTCCCTCCTTGCTTCTAGCTAACTTTCTTATTGATTATGCCTGGTCTTCTCATTTGTGATAGTGATCTATTAAAGAACAAAATGAACAGCACCTAGTTGCTTAAATTTCACCATGCACAAGGTAGACATAGGGGCTTTATAATTAAAACAGAAGCATTGTCAGTAGTTAAGTTCAATTAAAAATCACAGCAAATATAATTTTAATAGCTTATACAAATAGCAACAACAAATAAATATCTATAAAGGATATCCTTTCATACATTATTTAAATAATGATTCCCTCTAAAAGGTGGAGAAAGTCTGCTAAGATTACTGGGTACTTTGGTCCTTAAAATGAGTTCGGATTTAGTAGCATCTGTATATAGGTAAGGGTATGGAAATAGAAAAGAGAAGGAAAAATAAACAGAGATTTATAGGGCAAATAAATGCTGAACAGTGTGGTGACCATTTTCACTTCACAATCAGGACGCTGTGAGTTCGATCCTAGTTAGCAGGAGATATTTCTCTCTCTGGGCACAAAGAAAAAATATCTGCTGTGAATTCTGCATAGACATCCGGAAGGGCATCCAGCCAGTAAATGCTCATCTCCCTCCATTCTGCCACCCTGACTCATCCCCATGTAAGGGATTACAGGGTCATTAAAAAAATAGGGCAAATAAATGCTTTTGAATTATACTATATGATATAAATTCTGGATTATTAACTTTGTGGGAACTATTTTATAAATTTGTATAGCACCGTGAGCAGTTTTATAGATAAATAATTCATCCTCTATGTACCTCTGTAATGCTATACAATGAAAATCTACTATAAAGAATTTCAGTTCTTGAGGAAAAATCTGAACAGTTAGCGTGGGTGATGTTTAAACTTCTTTAATGCTGAAGCTGGCATTTCAGCAGGGAGCATAAGGCATTATTTTCATTCTATAAATAAAGTTGCTACACATTTTGCAAACACAGAAGGACAATATAACTATTATAATCCTGTTCTCCAAAATAAAAGTGTCAACAATGTGATGCTGTGGAATTATTTTAATGTACTAAACCTTCTTAAAAGAAAGGTTCCTTTTTTTTCTTACACACAAGCATCCATGAACAGATATAAACCAAAATCCCTAGGGGATATTTGTCTGGAAAGACATCTTGATTATTTCTTTAGACATCAGGAGGTGTGGGGAGGAGACACATTATAGAGGGAAAATATTATGGCCAACCATACATGCTTACATATGGACTATGGAATACCAGCACCCAGTAAATAATTCTATGTGGTTCTCTTTTTCTTCTGATTATTATTCATGGAAAGATTAGAAGAGTTGTTCTGATTGATATTTTTCATACTTTAGTCCCCTATCAATGTATCCTGATTTAAGTAAGTATATTTCTATAGCATATGGTTTTAGTTTGTATATGAAAGCATCAGGACAGCACCTGCTGGATCACTCAAAGGTTCATTTTTATCCAGAATTTCCTCACAGTAGCCAACAGATGTCTCATAAGCAGGAAGTAGAGACCACTGTTGTTCCAAATTATGCAAACTTTGTTGTCTTCCATGCTTACAGAGCTACTTTTGAACTATTCAGTACTGTTTTATTTCTGATACTATTTTTATTTTCATGTAAAGAAGAGAAAGCAGCTCTCTAGACATTCCATTTCCATTCATAACAGTAAAAAGGAGAATGGTGGGCTGAAATATTTACTTGGGTCAGATTTTTAATTAAAACATCCCAAAATGAAAATGTTCCTCTTCATAGGTTGCCTGTATCAAAATATTATGAATTGTGAGAAGTATTTAATTTGAATGGTTTTAATTAATATTTACAAATAGTGGGATATTGTTAATTAAGTATTCTCAAAACATTTCCCATTTCGGCTAAGGAGAACTCTCCGGAGCATATTTTTCTCTAAGTTTTAGTGCACAAAACTCCTATTAACATTAGAAAGATTTCTCCATGCAGAACAAGAATGGAATATGAAATGGAAAAGCTTGCTGGAAATATTTTATGAGCAATTTGCCCTTAGAGTTTTATTACTTCATAGTTGAAGAGAGTATAGTTTTAACATAAATAACAAAATATCAGAGTTGGAAGGGACATTTGAGGTCTTTCTGTCCAACCCCTTACTCAAGCAGGAGACCTGATACCATTCCAGACAAGTGGCTGTTCAGTCTCTTATTAAAAGCCTCCAGTGATGGAGTACCCACAATTTCTGAAGGAAAGGTGTTCCACTGATTAATTGTTCTCAGTGTTAGGAAGTTTCTCTTTAGTTCTAGGTTGTTTTCTCTCTTCAATTACTTTCTATCTATTGTTTCTTGCCTTGCCTTGCCATTCTTGACTTCATTTGAAATGATGAAGGTATCCTGTTCTAATCCAGATTAAAACATAATTATGGGGAATCTTCTCATTTCAAGACCTTTGAGACCGTCTACTGCTACCATATGCCTCCCAGTGCCCAGTTAGATCTCATAGGGAGGGCCTGCTCTGAGTGCCATCGGCCAGACAATGCCAACTGGCGGGGCCACGGGCGAGGGCATTCTCTGTGGCGGCTCCGTCCCTGTGGAATTCGCTCCCTGTGGAAATCAGAACCATCTCCAGCTCACCCGGATTTCGCAAGGCACTGAAAACCTGGCTTTGCCGGCAAGCGTGGCCCTATTTACCTCCTTCCTCCCCACCCACCCCTGTGTACAATTGTGTGAGTGAATGTGGTTTTGAGATTTTTTTATATAGGAATTGTTCTTTATTGTATTGTGTTGCCGCCCTCAAGTTCCCCATCTGGGTGAAGAGAGGCGGGATATAAATTGAATAAAATAAATAAATAAATAAAGAGAATTAACGAGAATTAGTCTTCAGATTTAATTGATCGATTTTCAAATCAACCTCTTAAAAAAGTAGATTGAAAGATAAAAAGCCTCAGCCATATCTGGGAAAAATCAGAAAATTCATTGAACTCACCTCATTCAAAAATAAGCACATAGTACTGTGAACAGGACGCCATGGCTCAATGGCTAAGACGCTGAGCTTGTTGATAAGAAACGTTGGCAGTTTGGTGGTTCGAATCCCTAGCACGGCATAATGGAATGAGCTCCCATTACTTGTCCCAGCTTCTGCCAACTTAGCAGTTCAAAACCATGTAAAAATGCAAGTAGAAAAATACCTTTGGTGGGAAGGTAACAGCATTCTGTGCGCCTTCGGCATTTAGTCATTCTGACTAAACTGTGAAGCGACTAAACTGTGAAAAAGGAAAATGAAAAATCTTCCTTAGTTTAAAGTTTCCCAGCACATAAAAGTTTAGTATCTTAGTAAAAACTTAATAAAATAATCTTAAAAAGACATTTCAATCAATGGAAATATTATTTGAAAATAAGCACAAAATCTGGTGAAATAAATATAACTCTCACATTTTTTTAAAGGAGAATACAAAATATTAACAGACATAAATATTTATGATTCCTGAAAAAGAACATAACCTTAGTTTGTAGCCTTCATCAGGCACATGAGTTTTAAAATTAGGTATATATTATATTTGGTCATCACAATATAAAACAGAAGTTGAGACTAAAGAGAAAAAAGGGGAGAGCTGCTTGCCAAGTTACTACTGAACCAGGCCCAGCACACTAACACAAAGTGCCACAACTCATAGCTGAAGCAACTTCATACAATTGCCAGGAATCAAGCTCCCAGAATAAAGCATTTATGGCCCGTCGTGGCTTCGTCGCTACTTGAGTTGCAGCCAACAATGCATTCTACATATTTCATTTCTGCATTATATTTCCCAAGTTAAGTCTATACAGAACATAACCTTTCTTTGTTGCTAATAGCTGGAAAGAAGCATTGTACCCTCAAACTGTATTATTCATTTAAAACACATACACACATATCTAGAAATCATCTGTTATTTAGAACTGTATTTAGTCTCTGTTTCTGGTGTGTTGGAAATGCTTTCCCTCTTGCTCTCTTGGCAGTCATCAGAATGACTTAAGCAGTTAAATAAAAGCATAACACAGACACATATTGCATGAAGTTAACTTTTAGTTACAACTCAGGCTGTATCCATTTTTCAATAACGAAGTATTTGGCTGCCACCAACACCTGATGCTCTTGAATCAATATTCTTATTGTAGTAATCAACTCAAGTTTCTGTAATAAGCTTACAAGTATAATAGTCTGGCAATTTATTTCATGTCAATTTTATAGATAAAGAATTTTTAAAAATTACAAAATGTGTGTTTGTAATTTCCAGCTATTTAAATACAAAGCCTATCTACGCTAGTATATACCGTACCTCCCAAAATATAAATCTTTGAAAGAAATAGAAATACAACAAAACAAATAACAAAATACGTCAAAAAAAAACACCTAAGCTATTCACTATTTTCATTCATATTATTACCACTCTCAAATCACAACAAGATATGAGGAAAGAAAATGTAGAGATTTCCCTTCTACGGAAATTTTCTACTCAATACCTTTTATCCCACTCAAGGATTCAAAAAGCTGTTAATTTTATTTCAGAAATCACCCAAAATTATTTAAATTATAATTTTAACTGAGAAAGTCCCTTGCTTGGTGAATGTTAGAGATAGGAACTGGATCCTGGTTATCACATGCTTTTGGATATTGTTAGTGGCAGGAAGCTTCTAAACAAGTTTTGAGAGATAGACATTTGGAGACTATATTATAGTAATCTAAAACTGGACTAAAGGACAACTGTTAGCACTGTAGCTATTGCCTAGTCTATGTTCTATGCTTTTACATTATTGAAAAGGTACTTAAAATAGCTGGAAAAATAATCTGAAGTGTATTATAATCAATATTTGGTAATAACTCTTACTTGAACTGTTCCCTGTCACCTAAATCTAAGGCAACATTAAATTTATTAATAATTTTAATATTTATTAAAATTAATATTATTAAATTGGAATCCAATCTGTGAAACATGTTGTAGAACTTGTTCATAAAATATATGTGTGTCTTGGGACTGTCATTTAATAGTAAAGAATCCCTGGATCTACAAGTATTTAAATATATAAATACTTAAAATTTGCTATCTATGACTATTCCAGAGTTAGCCTGATCTGGCAACTTTGTTTATGTCATACATGAATGAAGGTGAATTTACATGTTCCAGGATAATGTTGTAAGATCCAATCTGGATCAATCACTGGGACCAGAGGTTTTGTCTTCCGAGTTTTGGGACTCATGCTGAAGCCAATCTTCAGTGAAGATGAATCCCAGTGACTGACCAAGATTGGATCCTGCATATTTATCACATATTATAAACTCTTTCAAATTGGACTATGCCTGAAGAAGCATCAAATGGTACAAAAAGACTGCTGAGCAGCAAATCAATACATCATATTACTAATATTACTTAAAAGTTCTGCAAAAGTTGTCAATTGCTTTCTCTTATCTGTAAACAGCTTGTGTGCTGATTAACTGCAGAACTACCTTCTTTATGAACTTAGGCCTAAGTATGAGCAGAAACAAACATTTCTGGTTACAAATGTCTGGATGCTATCCTTCAGACTATTCTCCATCGGGAGCTAAAACTGGTTTACATCCTTTGATTTTTAGGGAAAAAAAGATTTTTTTTAATCTATTTAAGTGAAGAGTCATTTAATTTACTAGTAATGGCTTAAATTTGTTTCAATGTTTCACTACAGTTTTATTATTTTATGTCTTTATTAACTGCTATTGTTCCTGGATTTATTCCATCTCAGACACAGTTGAGGAAAAGTATTGTATAAATACTATTTTTTAAAAAAAAAGAAACTATAACTATTACTTATGATTCCTCCTCCAATTTGCCTAGAAGGCCTAGTTTTTCATTAAAAATAGCATTTATTCTCCTCATGTTTTTCATCTATTTGTCCTGGTCTGAAAACTATAGCTAGCATGGTGATCTGATAGCTACAGATGTGAATCCAACAGAAATACTTCATCCTTGGCACTGCATTCAGCACTTCAGTCTGCATGGACTGCATTTGATTTTGTCATTTATCTTAAATGGCTAAGAGACTACCAGGGCAACACATTTGTGTGAAGTTGTTGCCAAACCACAAGTGAAGGGCCCTAAATCCTTGGCATAAATCCTTGAGCTCCGCAGCATCAAGGATAAAATATGTGTCCTTTGTGATTTTTATTTTTTAAACAGAGTCTGGACCTCCAGATTATTTACTCCTTGCTCTCCCACCTTCTCATTTCAAATTGTTACACAAATAGGTAAAATAAGATATCGACATAAACTATACCTACACTGCAATCTGGAGGTGACTTGTCTGCTGAGCCAATGAAAGCAGATGGCAGACGTGGAATGTCTAAATATATAAAAATAATTTTGCTTGGCATTTAGAAAACGCATAGTGTCATGATCTTTTAATATCTCGAAAAAAAGATAAAGTAAGAAGAGTCAAGAACCCCTAAATTATTTTAAAATTTAAGTTTGTAATTTCTGAAAAAATATCTATTCTATTTACATAATATTACAAACCTACAATGTCTAAGTGTTGTTGATTCTTTATAAATTGTATCACTGTGATAATTGCTTCCCAGAGAGAGAAAACTTGTTTGTAGAAATCACAAATCCAGGACTAGTCTTACTTCGAATAGCCACAGACTGAGATTACATTTTCAGAAGATGTTTTTTGTGACAATTAACCCTCTCCCTCAAACCATACAAACACACACGCACATTTGTTTTTGAAGCTCACTTTACAATTTCATTCTGATTTTTCTCCACTATTATTTTATTTGGCTATCTTATCAGGGTTTAAAAATCCAGACAACCACTAGATGTCAGTAAAGAATTCTGAATCTCTTTGCTGCCATCTACCGAGGTTCAAGATTTTCCAGTCCAAAGTTTTCATATATATAAGAGATTTTTCTATAGCCCTATAGTTCCCTACATCCAGAATGACCTTAATACAAAATGGCTACCAGTTTCATTCCTGCTCTTCCATTTTCAAAACCAGCAAAAAATATCCATGCTGAAACGAAAGAACCCAAGTTATTGTCATTACTATTTAGCTGCACCCACTGGAATAATTTATTTTCATCTGAGAAAAAAAAACTACCGATAACTCTCCCCACAAATAGAATAGGGAATTTTGAGAAGTCATTTTCACAAAACTCGAAAAGGCACATACCATTCAGCTTTTTTTAAACTTCTCTCTAGAATTTAACAAACCAGACTGCACAAAGGCCACAGGCCTTAACATGTTATGTAACTTATTCTGACCAAGGCTTTGCAAGTTTTTTGCACAAACCACACCTCAATTAAATATGAGGGTGGCTAATATCTTCTGCACTGAGTCATATCCCTTGGGCTCTTGAGTAGTTGCCAAAATAATTCTAAGACAGTCAGGCCTACAGCCTCTTCTGTTAGACAAAGTGATTCTTAATAGGTAAAAGTAATGAGAAAAATTATACAAAGCAACTGCAGATAAGGCAGAAAAAGAAAAAGAAAAAGCCTTTCCCAACCTCCAGATATATTGAACTATAATTCCGCTCCCTTCCCAACCTATACTCCTAATAGCTGAGTTAACTGATGGATGAATTCAACATATGAGTGTGCCAAACTAGGAAACCTACACTATCCTATAATTATAATTAATACATTCATCATATAATTAATTACATTCATTCAGTGATCATTCAAAGCTACACCACTGAAAAAAGTGACTTGTGACTGTTTTTCACACTTATGACCATTATAGCCTCCCCATGGTTATGTGATCAAAATTCAGACACTTGGCAACTGATTCATATTTGTGATGACTGCAACATCCCAAGGTGATTTCAATCTATGGACAAGCAAATGGGAAAGCCAGATTCCCTTCCCTAATGTTACTAAGTTAATAACTACAGTGATTCACTTAACAACTGTGGCAAGAAAGGTCATAAAATGAGGCAAAATTCATTCAACAACTGTCTCTTTTAGAAATAGAAATTTTGGGCTCGATTGTGGCCGTAAGTCAAGGACTACCTATATCTAACACTGGCACGAAAGACAAAGATTATGACACGTCTGGTATGTAGGTAGTCTTTGGCTTACCCTTCGCTTAGTGACCATTCAAAGTTAGGATAGTATTGAAATAAATAATTTTCATAAACACACTTACAGCACCTCTGCAGTCACATGAGCATGATCTTGGACTTGTCACTTGACTCACATTTTTTACGGCTGCAGCATCCCTAAGCTATGTGATTGCCATCTGAAACCTTCTGAGCCAGCTTTTAATAAGAAAAGTCAATGGGGAAGCCAGCAGGGAAGGTTGCAAGTCATAGTCATCTGATGCCTTGCTTAAAAACCATGGCAAAAAAGGTCATAAAATTGATGCCTCACTTAACAATCACACCACTTGAAATGATTTTTCTGATCTCAATTGCGGTTGTAAGTCAAGAACTACGTGCATCACCTATAATTTCAGAATTAAGTATGGGTTAAAGACAAATAAATAAATTCCAATTTAATAGGTGGCATGTACCATAAAAATAATTTCATATTAGGTTTATGCTTTGAGACAGAGATAAAATATGTGCAATATTCAATATATATATATATATATATATATAAGCTTTCATGTATACAATGTTGCTTAGTAGTAACTGAGATATTTCATTGTAGAAATTTTGGTTTCAGTTAGCTTAACTATACTGGAGAATATAGTAATTATTTCCCTACTGCAAAACTTAAGAGTTTTGGCAAGCTTTAGATTTCTCTAGTTTCATTTCTGTAGTGCTATTATTTTTAAGAGACATCAAGGTTAATCCCATTGTAACTCTTATAAATATTCTAGATTTTGGAGAAAACCAAAGTGCCAGGTTATGGTAGAATAATAACAGAAGCAAGAGGGATTAATAAATTGTTACAGGTTTTGCTTTTAGGGTTCTCATATTTTACAGTATGCTTTTTGTCACATTTTTCTGCAATGGAACATTATTACCAAACACCACAATTTTTTTTCCTACAGGTGTTTGAAATACATTATGTGCTTAATTTTTCCCCATCATAGGTCTGAATTTTTTGAATTTGTATTCAGTACTGGTTCAAATACAGCACAACGATGTTGCTTAAAGGAAATACAACTAACTCTGCTTCTAGTGCTGGAGAAACCAAACCGTATTTCTATTTAACAAAGACAAACGCACACACAATAGTTAGATGACAACTGCATACAGAAAGTTATTTCTCTGTTGTTATTTACAGTTGTCTGGATTCTTGCAATACAGATATAATAACCCTCAATCAATACTCTTCTCTCATCTTTATGTTGTCGAAGAGAACATTCTCAAGAAAATCTAATATTTTAGAATTTTTAAAAAAATTGTTTAGATTGAAAGCAGGAAAATGGAAGCAATCCATCCTCAATATGTACATAATATTGACAACCCAAGGGAAGGGAAAATCAGATGAAGGACAGAAAGCAGGCAGAATTAATTTGGGGGTTAGAACACTGAGCAAAAGCTAATTCATACTGCAAAATTTTATTTCAGTATCACAAAAATTCAGATTGTACATTACACCAGTAAAACCTAAAAATGCTAGTTCATACTGTGAAATATTACTGCATTATCACAAAAATCCAGATTGTATCATTATAACAGTAAAATACAGATTATAATTTGCCTTCCTGATCAATGTTATTGGGCTTTGCCAATCACAAGCCAAAATTTGCCTTATAATTTGATCTACTGGAGTCCTATTAAGAAGGACTCTACTGGAAGATAGGACTCTACTGGAGTCCTATTAACTAATGTTTTTTACAATAATTCAATTTAAAAATTAAAATTCTGCCCTTTCCCTTAATGTCCATATAGATTATGTTTAGAAAAAAATAAATGAAAACAAACTGTCAATGCATATTAATTAAAAACAGAGAATAGGTTTGTTCAACTAAGAAAAGTATATTTAATACTAGGACTACTTATTCTTATCATTACCATCACTGTTATTTTCATTCTTTTTCCATTTTTCAAAGGTATATGCTCTCTAGGTTAAAGCACATCATATTATAAACACAATAATAGAATCATAATTAATATGAAAAAATTAAGCCAAGGTAATATAATACAGCAGACCTGAATCATGTGAAATAACATTTTATTAATACTGTCTTGTTAAATGAAAAAAACCAAATACCAGTAAGATTCTCTTCTAGATAGAAAACATACTTATTCCACAGGGAATATATTAGAATATAAAATATACTTTATTTTGCATATTGGTATATACTTTAGACCATAAGGTATCATTAAATTATAGTTATATGCTATACCAATTTTTGAAGTAGCACAACAGAAGAACCAGGTTAAATACTAATGTGAGTTTTCATTTTTATCTTTCCTATAGTAAAACAAAACTTGGAACTGGACTCTCCATATCAGAAGCTATCAAGAAATGTTTAAAGAGCGCATAGACTCTGCGTTTCATGGAAGAATGCCAGTAAGTATGGCTTGAATTTAAGTCTGCTTTTGAACATGCAGTCTCTCTGGTACTTTGATTTTCCTGTATGGCCATTAGGGAAACAGAAAAAAATCTCTATAAACCCCACAGGTCTCTGGAGCAGCTTACTTCACCTACTAAAAGTATCCACTTCACAACAAAATAAGCTGGATTTTTAAAAATAGAACAATTAACAGTAATCAAATTCACTTTTACCTTTACCCTGTCATCCAACAATCATCCCCAATGCAAATGAATAAGAAACGAATAGTTTCTTGGCCTAGATTAAATATTGTTACTGCAGATGGGAACTTTGGATTGGAGGCTGCAGACATTGATGAATACCAAACACATCTAAGGTATTTTTTTATACTTCCTCTCTCATCACATAAGCTACATATAGGCACACAAAAAGAAAGCGAGAGCAGTCAAAGAAAATCAAACCGCAAGATCCAAATAAAATTTAAAACATATACAAAAGGCTTGGGTTGCCACATTTAAGGTATGTTCTTCATTTATTTTCATCTGTATCTAAGATCTGTGGGAAAACACTGCTAATGCATAACTGTACCCACATTTTTAAAAAATAAACCAAACAGAAACCTGTGCAAGAACACAATTTTTGCACTCACTCTTTTTTCCGTTGCCTTTGATTGTCTGAGTAAGAGACATGGCTTCTTTTAAGAGTCTCCTGATTTTCATAGTGGAAACATGACCATTTTCTTTTTGTGTAATCTGTACACAAAATTATTTATTTATTTATCATATTGCCTATTTCTTTTACACCCCATCTCCCTCAGAAATTTGCAAACCTCATACAATTTTTCAAGTAAACTGTTTTTTTACTAAAGAATTGCAAATTGCTTCATAGACATTAGAAACAAAATGCACAAACTTATATATTATGGAGACCTTCACAACTGATTTATAGGTATGTTATTTAGAAAAAATTATGCATAGATAAAAGATAGCCACAATTATCCTAGGTCCCATGGAACTAGCATACAGCATATGTTCCCAGTCAGAACAAGAAGACTATGGTTCTCAACAAAATTTAGGTATCTATCAACTAAACTGGGATGTGAAGCTGCTGTTGTCACATATGAATCTTAAATCAATCTATCCTTTAGTTAATTTAACATCTCACCACTGTAAATACAGAAGCAAAAGTAAAGATTAGGAATTTGAAATTACATTTGGGAGGGAGTTTGGATTTCATGTGCACAGTATTTGGATGCTATTGAAACAAAATATGCTCTAAATCCTAGGTGTCTTTGTGTTACAAGACAATAGCAGTCAAAAGCTATTCAAGGAATTGTATTGGCTACTGATATTCTTAGCCTTTTTTACCTATGAACAATCATATTGTTATACCAATGGATAGATAAGTGGCCCAAAATTTAAAGCAACACTGCCTGTTATGGACATTGATTCAAAGTCACTGTTGTACTGCTACAGAATTTTACCATTCTTCAGTTACCGCCATATACAATTTAGTTTAGGAAAGAAATATTATAAAAGCCTTTCCAAAACCTAGCTGATTCACTCTTATTAATCATTTAAATATTTTTACAAAAGAAGCTGGTAGTCAATATATCATAATGCACATAAAACAACATTTACAGAAAAAAAGAAATTAGAACAAATACACATACAACATGCTGAAGGATAATCAAAAGAGCTTGAATGTCCACCAATGCACCAGCCAAAATCTCTAATCTAAATGCATAGGTACAAAGGTTTTTTTATTGTGCAGGATCACATAGCAACTGATTTCTAACAGCCCTTTTAAACTTGCTTGCTTTTTTTTAAGCAAGTAAGGATTTATTCTAAAAATGCATTTCTTTACATCGAGAATTCCTACTGATTTCATATAAATGAGTCATAGATCGAACAAGAAATGCTGAGAGCAGGAAAGAGAGGCTGAAAGTGAGGGACACTGGCATGGAAACCTGATAGTCCCCTTAC
>JANHGC010009448.1:3952-27405 GCA_027560395.1 Boaedon fuliginosus | reverse complement strand
CTGTTTTTATAATGTTTGTTGCCGCCTCGAGTTCCCCTTTGGGTGAAGAGAGGCGGGGTATAAATCCAATAAATGAAATGAAATAAATGAATAGATATGTTTGGGGATTCTAGAAAACCTCTAACTCTTTGAATGTGTTTAAGTAATAGAGCTGCTTTACTAAAAATATAAGCCAGTAAGTGAGCAGGGTTTGTGTGCTTTTTCATCTGTTTATATGCTCAATGGCAAACATTCTCCGTCGGGGCTCCGCTCCCATGGAACAGCCCTCTCCTCAAGGCAAGGATGGTCCCCACTTTCATAGCCTTCTGGAAATTGGTCAAAATCTGACTGTTCTGGTTCCACCAATCTTAGTTAGTTAAGACATCTAAGTTATTGTCTCAGTAAACTGAGGCAAACCTGAAGTTTGTTAAGGATTGAAACAAATCAAACTACAATTTGAGCAAAAGCAAATAACTTAAAACATTAGCTTAATTTGTGCTTTTCATGGTGCCACCCTTGTTTGGATTGCTGCAGAATGCAATTGTTTGCAAGGACTAAAAAGGAATTGATGGTGCCACAAGATTAAGGACTTGGGGAATATAAAGAGGGTTACAGCTGCCCTTCTTTGCTTTGGGGTTCATGAGACATGCTAGATTGTCGACATGCTAGATTGTCTGTGATGGGAAATAAAATTATGGACTAGAGAAAAATGTAGGTGTGTTTAGGCTGATGCAAATAGGAATGGATGGGGAACTGCTGCCAAGGGAATCATATGCACTCTATGGAACTCAATGCAAAGTCTTTCTGTTTTGGATGGGCTGGAAGAGCTAGCGTTAATAGACTAACAGAAAACCACAGGTGCAATGGAAGGCAGAGGACTCTCAAGAGCCAGAATGGGACAACTTGCCATGGCCAAGTCACCACAGCCAATTCACCACAGTCAACTCACTGCGGGGCATCTTGTCATGGCCAACTCAACCATGGGACAACTGACTGCAGGACAATTCAATAATTCAATTTAATTATTTAAAATAATTAAAACTTCATTTTAATTTTTTTCTAATTCACATTTAACCCTCCTTTGGCATCCTTTCCTCCATGTTTCTATTCTACCATTTCAACAATATTGATGTAACTCTTGTCCCATGCCATGGGTTGGCCATGGTGAGTTGTCCTGCAATGAGTTGTCCTAAACCCATCAAGAGGAAAGAGATTTAGTCCAAGCTTCTGCCATAGACAAGTGGCGTTCAGAAATTTTAAGGATGGATAGGTAGTCCTCGACTAATGATGACGTTTGAGACCAGGATTTCCATTGTTAAACAGGATGCTTGTTAAATGAATCATGTCCAGTTTTACTACCTTTTTTGCCACAGTTGATAAGTGAATCATACGGTCATTAAGCAAAATCATTTTTCCTCATTCATTTGGCTTGCTGGAAGATGGCTGAAAAAGTTGCAAATGGTGACTCTGGGATGCTGGAACCATCATAAATACATGCCAGTTGCCAAGTGCCCAAATTTTGATCATGCATCTGGGGAGGGGGATGCTGTGACAGTCATAAGTATAAGAACTGGTCATAAATCACTTTTTTCAGCGCCATTGTAACTTTGAGCAGTCACTAAATGAATGGTTATACTACACCAAGGACTACCTGTATGTCCAGTTTTCCCTAGAAACAGAGAGCATCACTGTTCAATAGCAGAGTGAAGATTTGGATCAAGATGTGAATTAAAGGGATAAAAGAAAGAGGTAATTTCACGGAAGTTTCTTTAAAATAGAACTGAGAGAAATTATTGGAGGTAAAGATTTGTATCATAGCGATTAGCAAACGTCATCAGCAGTACGTGGAAACGTGGCACAGTTTCTGGTCATATTACAAAGACTTGTGCTTCCTCTATTGACTACCAATAAAAAGTTTTATTATGGTACTAGCCTGCATGCCACTTTGACACAAATGATATTTATATTTAAAGCCATGTTTAAGTTCAATTTAAAAAGACAAACAAGCTAGGGGAAAAACGAAGCAACCTTGACTTAAGAGAAAAGAGTAGAACTGGCCAGAAAACAAGAATAATCTTTGAACTTCAAAGGCTATGTAAAAAACAGAGGGGAATATAATAACAAACCAGACGAAGTATTTAAGAGAGATGGAGCCAGCTACCAAAGTTTGTCTCATTTTGAGCTTTGGGATGGATTTAATGATCCCCTCTAATAACATTGGGTATTTGTCTAGACTTGAAACACCAATGTTCTTTCCAGTCCACTCTTGGCAATTTCCTCTCACTTTCCCCAACAACCTTGCCTTCATTTGCTTAAAATCAACTGGCTTACAATCTGTTCTTTGGGACTATGTGCCAGGTGCCTAAGGACCAAGTCTCCTTTTGCTCTAAATTTGGAAAGATCAAGTTAATTTTTGAGGGTAAATGCCTTTTAGGCTCAGCTGTGCTCAATTTCTGCAAGGTAAAAATATCAGGGCCCAAACCTGGAGGGGTGAAGATATTCCATCTGCAACAAAAGCCCTTCACTCTAATTATACATCACTGGGGGAAAAAAATGCTAGATACTGCATTATGAGGAAAAATCCATTACACAAGTTCAGGGGAATTTCCCAATTTCATTGTTGTTTCTTCATATGATCTGTGACTGAATCCAAGCTCAGAGTCTGCATTTAAGCATCGTTGGATCCTGAAGTCCAGACATATGTAATTATCAATAATTTCAGATATAATGTTTATTCATTCAATGATATTGGAATACAGGTAGTCCTCGACTTACAATAGTTCATTGAGAGATTGTTCGAAGTTACAATGGTGCTGAAAAAAATGACTTATGACCATTTTTCACACTTACGATAGTTGCATCATCCCCCTGGTCACATAATCAAAATTCATATGCTTGGAAACGAGTTTGTATTTATGACCATTGCAGTGTCCTGGGGTCACGTGATCATTTTTTATGACCTTCTGAAAGTCAATGGGGAATCCAGATTCACTTAACAACCATGTTACTAACTTAACAACTCCAGTGATTCACTTAACAAACGTGGCAAGAAAAGTCGTAAAATTGGGCAAAGTCATTTAACAAATGTTCCACTCAGCAGTTAAATTTTGAGCTCAATTGTAGTCATAACTCAAGGACTACCTGTATACCATGGAATAAATCTGAAATCAAAGTAACACTATAGTATTTTTGTTTACCTGGAAGTTTGCATTTTAACATGCTCTGAAAAAAAGAAAGCAAAGAATTACACTAAGTGGGTTTTTCTATCTAATTGCAAGAACTGAGCTGCAGAAAGACCCTAAGAAACACACCACTGGTGGAGCAAACCCACAGTCCCAATGCTGCAAGATGGTGTCTCATCATCACATGAATCCTGCACAAATTTCTCTTAAGTCTCCTATGAAAACCGTCTTGAAAGTGATTAACTCCATGCCTTGTGACAGATAAATATTATGAGTCAATTCAGGCTTATATGAAGAAATGTTTTCTGTTTCTCCTGAAAACGCTCCTTTTCAGTAGTTGACCTATATTTGTAGTACAGCCAGAGAGGGAATGGATTTCCTCGTCCACCTGCTTAATACTGTTCCATGCAGGAGTTTAATAAATTCTACCAGAGCTTTCCTGTCCACTGCAATGTTTTACCCTTCCTCAGGGGGAAATGTTTTACCTTACCTACAAGGATAATTTTGGGGTGGCTGGGTTCAGTGGTGCGCTACTCTAGACCGGGCTTGTATTGATTGATGAATTTTCAGGAATTTTGCGAGCTGCTTGACAACAGAGCTGAGCCTGACCCTTGGTGTGCTGATCAGCTGTTTCATGGCAAGTCAGGAGGAGCAACCGAGTCTCCAGAACCAGTTCTTAAACACTGGCTAGGTTCATTCAACACTTTAGATTAGTGTTGGCAAACTTATGACACGTGTGCCGGAAGTGGCACACAGAGTCTTAATTCTGTGCATGCGTGCCGTCATTGAAGTGAGCCTACCCACCCGCCCAAACTCCATAGCGGTCTCTCATAGGTTTCCTGGAAGCACAGCTGCTCTGTGTTCTGGCTCTGAGGACACACACGCATGTGCGTGGTGGGGTTGGGTGGGGGGGTTGTGCGCACATGTGCATGTGACACCCCACCCTACCTATGCATGTGTGCACAACCGCACACCCATCCCATGCGCATGCACGCACCTCTTCTGAGCCGAAACACAGCTGATACAACGATCAGCTGTGCTTCCAAACAAGGGCAGGAGAGCACAGAATGGGTGGGGTGGGGTGGCACATGTGCACACATGTGCATGGGGGGTGCAGAGGCATGATGCAGCGCATGCGCATGAGTGTGCACATGGATTTCCAGCACACAGGGAGGCAAAAGGTTTGCCACTACTAGACTCGGCTAAAATGGTTTGTGGCACAAGATTTGTGGGAAACCCAGTTATTAGCCAGGAATATGTTCCAAGCCATCATCTTATGTTTAAGTCCAGCATGTGAACACAGCAAGTGGGTTTTCTTAGTTTGGATTTAAGGCTCAGGATGTTGCATGAGCCGAGTTCCCACAAATTGGGATCTCTTCCCCCATCCAGCCAGGCCAGACCACTGAAAGCCAACCTCCTGCTATTTTTCTGTCTTGGTGGTTTGGAGTATAAACTTATTTCCAGAATGAGTAGCATTCCTGTGGTTCATCAATCTTTCTCCGGTACTGCCTGAGCCTTAGAAATGTTGCCTGGCAGCTGCCACAGAGAGGCATGTGACATTAACTGGCTATTTTATCAAAGGTTTCCAAACGTTTTTGCCTAATAATAAATCAACCTGTCTGAAACTGGGAGGAAGATAGGCAGTTATATAGGGAAGGGACGGCAGGAATACTTCTTTGCCAAATGAGCAATAAAACTCACAAAGGCAGAAAAATCAACTTAGGGGAAGAGATTCTGGAACTTTACCCTCACTTACCTTACCATAAGTTAGGGTAAAGTTGCTCTAGTTCCAGAACTTTTTCCTCTGAGTTGATTTTTCTGCTTTTGTGAGTCTACAACTCACAGAATAAGGAGCCCTTGAAGATGGAGTAATAAGGACAATCAACAGCTAAACTAATAAGTCCAAAACAGCCTTGAGCTTCAGTGCCACTACACTTATTTCCATATTTTTGATGTGGCCATCTGTTTATTCCATGAGGATCAGCATAGAGAGGCAAATGGAAATTCAACCTTCATAAATTATTAGCCATTTGTTTCATGTTTTGTAGAGTAATAGATGTTTACAAAATGTTCATTGATTAAGAAAGAGAAGCTTGTGGTATAAGCCTACCTATCCTGAGATGTCCTCCTACTTTGGCCCCTTTAGGACGTCTAAATCAAAGGACTGCACAGAGGTCCAGGAAAGTGTGGGATTTGTTGATGTGGAGAAGAGGGCTCATGGACAACGAAGTCATTGTCACTTACTGACCCCATGCTACCTGAAAAGTTCTGGCAGGAATTATAAAAACTATGATGTTGTGAGAATCACTGACTCTTCTCTTTCCAGTTCTTACTCATCACCAGTAAATAACTGCATAATGGGTGGTGTGCAAACTTAAATCTGCCAACATGCCACTGAGGAGTTCAGACACAAACATAAAAGAGTTCAAAGGCTTCCCCTCAAGTCCAAACCAAGTCTGAAGCCCAACCTCTTGCAAAGCATGCTCCTGAGATAAAAGGAGAGCTCAGGAAAATAATGTCGTTTTGAGTGCCACATACATATTGACAGCCAGCTGAATTCTCATGGTTATCTTATTTTCGCTTAGAGTCCTTAACAGATACATTTTAATGGAAGGTATATATTAATTATTTGAGCTCTAGAGAGTCACAACAGAATCTTTGCTTCTAAATCTGTGATTTTTACCTTGGAGGAAAAAAAAATCAAATTACCATAAGTGAATGAAAACTGCTTAGCTCTCCAATGTTCCCCAAATAAATACAGTCTGAATAAAGACTTCATGATGTACACATATCTGTGGCCTTTTGTTACTGTGTCAGGCTCTACTTTGAATGTACTTTGAAGTAATCTCATTGTAGGAGTCCAACTGATTGCCATGAGTTGTGCTTGGAATAATCTCTTGCCTCCGCACACTGGTTATTTTGTCCTGGCCTGCTGGGTTGCCTGCCCCCTTCTGAAGGCCATGAAAAGGAAGACTACATGGAAGAGTGGGCTTCAGTTCTAGCCATTTTACCCATGGCAGGGTCAATCAATTTGGCCTTTAAGGAATAATAGTTGGGCTTGGCTTTATTTATCTTATATCTATAAAACAGAAGTGTTTGTATATGCTCTATATAAACTTTCAGTCCTGCACCAGTCTAGCTCAAAGTTGGCAGATAGATAGCTAAATGTAGTAAGATCAGCACTGTCATAGTCACCAAAGGGTAGGGGGACTTTTTGCCACCTTTTTTGGGGAGCAAAGAGAACACTCTTAATGAACAAGCAGCAACTCTCTACTGAGCATGTGCAGTTTTACCTCTCTCTACTGACCGTGTGCAGTTTTCAAACTGACTGAGGCACATGTTCAAATGGAGGCACCATGTTTTATACATATAAATTCCAAATTTGCCCTAGCGGCAACGGGCCCAAGACACGCAGAGCAGCCCACCTCACGAAGTAAGGTCGCCTATGATGTGGGAGGGGGCATGGGGGCTTCAGAAGGCCTGCAAATGGCTTTGGCTCAGTGCTCCTGTCAAGCTCTGGCTGCCTTTCCTCAGAGCCTGCCTGGCATTGCCTCAGAGACCGGCCTGGCCGGAGCAGAGATGTGGGAAGGGGGCCAGGGGCTTAAGAAAGCCCACAAACAGTGTTGGAGGGGGCAACACAAACAGTGTTGGAGAAGGCCTGCAAACGGCTGCAGCCCAGTACCCCTGTCAAGCCCTGGCTGCCTTTCCTCAGAGCCGGCCCGCAAACGCTATGATACATATATACTTCTTTAAAAAAAAAACAAGCAAGGTTGGGTAATCAGCTAGTTAACCTATAAAGAAAACGGGCACTATGACCTACTCTTTCACCATCCATCAAAAGGCAATTGCATCTGTATGGGAATAAGATTCTCCTGGCCAGCCTCTTTCTGATGATGTAAAGAATGCCAGGCTAAGAGGAGAAGTATTTTGTTCTTGTCACCTCAACCTTTACAACTATCAGGGTACCTTGCGGCTTTCACCTGAACAATCTTGAAAGTAGAACAGCGCAAAGGCCCTGACACTGAAATTCAGCACCATAAACCATACGAGGTGTTTGAGAGAAAACCAACCAGCTGGATGCTGAATTGGGCCTTATGAGGATTAAGTTCAAAGTACAAAGGGAGGACCTGGAAACTGTGATATCAGAGAGTTCCCGTTCAAAGAACCATCAATAATGAGTTTAAAAGCACAGGAAGCCAGAAACTCAGTTCAAGTGAAGTAGATTCCAGACTGGGAGACAGAAATGAAGTACACCACAGATTGCAAACCAAATAAATAAAATAAATAAAACCAAAAGCTGGCAGAAAAGCAATAAATAGACCATAGGAATTAATGGTTTCCAAAAGCGAAGAAGAAATAAACATAGGGCGATGTCACAGATGTGAGGCTTAGAGCAAGCAAGAGGATAAGTAGCTCAGGATAGTTTAGCTACACATGGAGGTAATTGATAGAGATGGCATCCAAGCGATGGGGTTTTCACCTCCCTAGCTCTCTGTCTCTGGGGGTGTGACTTGACCTCTGAGAGTTTTAGAAACGTTACATAGCTCCTTTCCCTCCCAGGCAGCCCAGAATTATGCCCTCAGATTCACAAACATACCCTAGATGAAATATCTTCCTGTTCAAAGGATCCTTTGAAATATACCTCAGCAGAACAACCTTGGCTATCAGTCTGACTAACAGTATACAAGGTGGCCTCAGTGACATCTCTCAACAATGGAAAAAAACCAGACATTCTTGCATATAATCTGCCCTGTGTCCCAAGCCAATCCTTGGATTTTTTTCCCTTTATTGAGCCTGTCTCACCTCTGTAAACAACTCAATCAGCTGGGCCTTTGTAGCTTGCTTTGGTAGGGAAGCCTCAACAAGCTCACAATTGTATGTGAACAGTGGCCAGCAGTTTGCAGTCAATCTTTGGCTGGAGACCGGCCCAAAATGTTCCATCTACACCCTCCAGCCTCTGCTGCTTCTTAGTCTCTCTTTTTCTTTCCTTGCCAACACCCACAAAGCCCAAAAGGGGTAAAACCCAGGGGACTTTGATTTCTTCATTTTGTCCATGCCATCGTTACTCATCTCCAGTGGGCCTGGCATCCATCCCTCTCTACTGTATTTCTGTTTATAATGCCTGCTCTCTAGACTGAAAACAGCCTCATATGGTAACTCTGTGCCTTTTAATATGGGAAAAAGTATGGGGGAAACGTTAGCCAAACACACTATGTCCCATTCTTTGCTTTTAGAGAATCAAAAGTATATCAAATAAATGGAAATAAGGGAATCATATTTCTATGGGACTAAAGAAATATAAGTCACCTTGGGCAAGATGGGTAGCGTACAAGTTTGATAAGTAAACAAGGAAATGAAACACCTCTCCTCTTGGTGCAGAGAGCAAGTTAGGGTCAATCAATAGGGGAAAATTACTAATACTAATCAGTAGGCAGGGATGGAAGGGATTTTGTGGCTCTTCCTGCCCAACTCCCTGCTCAGGCAGGAAAGCCTAGACTATTTTGGACACATATGAAAGAAACAACAAGAAACTCTAATCTAAAACTAAAATCATAAAGCAAAAGAAGTAAAATAGATTAAAAGGGAAAAGAAGACTAATGAAACTAAGGTCTCTGGAAAAGAAAAATATTTTGCAATAAATAAAATTATTACAACAACAGCTGTGTATATTAATGATAAAAGAAATGGAAATGAAAGTGGAAACAGAAGAATTTTGAGTTAGCAAATAAGCTGAGGAAATGGCTAGCTTATAAATTAAGAAAAAAAAGCAAAGGAAAAAATGATGTTAAAATTACAAATTGGAAAAATCATAGTATTAGATAATGCAAACATTCAAAGAATATTTCATCAATATTACGCAAAATGATACAAAGAAGAAGCCATTCCCCAGCAGAAGTGGGCGGAATATTTAAAGAAACAACATTTACCAAAGGAAATGGATAATGAAAAAGCGAAGACAAATGGACCCCTAACAATAAGGGAAGACTGTCAGGCCATAAAAAAAGATTAAAATAGGGAAAGTGCCTGGACCATATGGCCTCCCAGCTTCCTATTGTAAACATTTTGACAATGAACTATTCTAACCTTTTAAAAAACCTTTCCTTTTAAAGAAAAATTAAAAAAAAACAGCTGTGCAGCACTTTTTTTGACAGCCGAATTGGAAGCGCGTCCACAAAGCGGGTAACCAGCGAACCGGGAGAAACCCATCCCTGGCAACAAGTAGGCCAGAAGTGGGAGATTGTGGGTTCTAGTCTGGCCTTAACCGTAAAAGCCATCTGAATAACCTTGGGCCAGTCACTTTCTCTCAACCCAACTCACCTTACAGGACTGTTGTGGGGAAAATAGGAGGAGGAAGGTGTGTTGCATACGTTCGCTGTCTTTAGTTATTTGTAAAAATAATAAAGTCAGGATAGAAATAAATATTAATAATGTTACTCTAATCAGCAAAAAAAAAAAAAAGCATACAGTGCACAAAGGATGCAGAACATTGATCTTTATGTAACCCATGTGGAATTGCACTCATAGAAGCCAATAAATAAGTAAGATGAAACATATAAACATACGTTTCATGAAACACATACATTTTCCCCTCAGTGGATATGCATAGTGAGGGAATTAAAATTATTTCTCTCTAGAAGGCATGGTACTTATATCAGTCACTTTAAACCGAACAAGAAATCTCACAATACCTAAAGAATCAAGCACCTAGGGACAGCCCTTATTTTTCATGCACATAGCTAAGGAAAACTAAAATTCCTGTAAGTGATACAGAGTACGTTGCTTTTGTTATTATTTTCTTGAAAAGAAAATGTCAACAGTCCTAAAGCCATGAAAAGAGAAAATCAGGCATCCCACCCCTTCTCTCTCTCTCTCTCTCTGCTTGATGTCAAAGGGTTAAAGTCACACCAGGTTCTTGAAAACTGTTACTTCCAAGTCAGCATCTGGCTACTGCTGCGGTTAGTGGGAAGGATTTTGCTTTTTAATAGCATTATAAATAGGGCTGTGTTCAACATGCTGCAGACTTGCTTTCTCTTTCATTCAACCTTCTCCCTCCTCCTTCACATCTACCACAGCTCTGTAGGCATGGACCCATCAAACGTCTTGCTCAAATTCATCGCCTTGCTTACATGCCTTCTTCCCGTTCTTCAGGCCTGTCCTCAGAACTGTCACTGTCATGGAGGAGACCTCCACCATGTCATTTGTGACAATGTCGGATTGAGAAGGATCCCCAAAGTAGCTGAGCAGACCCGGCTTCTCAATCTGCAGAGGAATAATTTCCCTGTGCTGCCAACCAACGGTTTCCGAGAAATGAAAAATCTTGTATCTCTTCACCTCCAGCATTCCCATATCAAAGAAATCTCCAGTGGAGCTTTCCGCGGCCTGAAGCAGCTGGTCTACCTTTACTTGTCAAATAATGACATTGGTACCATAAAAATGGGAGCCTTTGATGACCTGACAGAACTTACTTACCTCTATCTAGATCATAACAAGATGTCTGACCTGCCCAAGGGGCTCCTCTCTCCACTGATTAATCTTTTCATCCTGCAGCTGGGTAACAATAGGCTCCGAGAGCTGAGATCAGGAGCCTTCCATGGCACCAAGAACCTTCGCTGGCTCTATCTTTCTAATAACTCAATCTCCTCCATCCAACCTGGGGCCTTGGAGGATGTAGAAAACCTAGCCATATTCCACTTGGATAAGAACCAGCTGAGCACCTACCCTGGGGCTGCCATGAGCAAATTAAGGGTGGTGGAAGACCTGAAGCTCTCAAACAACCCAATAAAGTCCATTCCAGATTTAGCCTTCCAATCTTTTGGACGGTACATGGAGACTCTCAGCTTGGACAACATGGGATTAGAAAAGGTAAGAATTTCTCAGAGCTTTCTGCCTTCTTTTTCCTTCTTTCTAGAATGTGTAATGTATCAGTTGGTACATTTGTCAAATCCTCTCATTTGTCAGCATAACGAAGAAATAGGGGGTGAATTCTATACAGGCAGATTCGGTCCATGCCTCGAAGGGAAATTCTCAAGCACCACTTTTTACTTTCTCTGATGGGAATGAATACTACTATCCTTATTCTGAGTTTTTTTTCCTTATAATCCAATTTGGGGACGGCGGGGTGTGGGTGTGGGGAGAAATAGAATACCAGGGTCCTAAATTATGGAGTGGTGCAAAATATATAGTGGTGCAAAATATACAGCTCTCAATCAAAAGTGTGGGGGGGAGTCTTTCAAAACAGAAGTTAAACTACAAAGAAAGGAATTGCACATTTCCTCCCCCTCCCCACAGATAAGTCTGTGTCAATGCCTGGTCACACTTATGGTGAGGAGACCCAGAAGAATGGAACCGAGGACAAGGAGAACACCCCTGCTTCTTTCCTTTCCATTCACCATTGGTATTGTAGTATCAGAGCTGAAAGACTAAGGGACCATCACTTTTTAATAGCACATTCTCTGTTGGTTTTAAAGAGGAAAGATGAAAGCAGAAGGATAGAAGACCTTAAATCTGTTTCCCAAGCTTGGCCACTTTAAGATGTTGTGGACTTCAACTCCTAAAATTCTCCAGCCAACATGTCTGCAAACAGTAATCAGATAACAATATGAAGGTGATGGAAATTAAAGTAAATGTTTTTCTGGAGCAAAAGGCTACAGCTACACAGGTATTAGTTGTTGGACATTTAATGAGCTGTACACAAGGCCATTAGTATCTGTCAGAGAAAAGTGCTTATAATTAGCAAACTGGCAGGAAAGTATTACTGGGTTACATAGATTTTTATTCAATAAAAGTGATTCTCCATATTTAGATTCTGAGGAATTAAGCTAATCTAGGCAGGAAAAAAAGGCAGCAAATGCACATTCTCTGCTTCGCATTGTGCTTGTTTGCTTGTTTACTGTATTTATTTTACTTGTCAAATTTATATTGCCACCTATCTCTGTAATCAACTTACATGGCTTTTTCTTTTGCTGTAAGAGAAACTAAATTAATTCTATTTTGTTCTCCTTCATTTTCTCCACTTCTTACTTGCCCCCATACCTGCTACTCATTTCATCTCTTTTCCTTACTGGCTTTATCTCATCTGTGAAATATTGTTTGTGAGCATTCATCCACCAGTCCTGTTTTATATGGTAGCTGGCATACTGCTGACCTAAATAAAGGAAATTATTGTACACTAGCTTTCTTTTCTCAGAACAAATTACACACACAGAAAGAGAAATGGACCAAGTTTACATTTCATGCTACATATGATTTGCTTAACTGTAATAAGCAAATATTTTATTAGCCCCTAAGATGAGATTGTTTAATCATGATTTATTATTTAAGGGCTCTTTCTCACATCCCTAGAACTGGGGCATGAATATTCCTGATAACTTTCCTGCAATGTCCCCATGAACTTAAATCTTACTAGCAAGTTACCTAAAAATAAAACCTGGTAACTTTTTATTTTTTGCTCCTCGATGCTGTTCTATTTACTGCACATAAGAACATGTGTATATGTATTTGCATGCATATATATGTATACATATATAAATAGATGTAGAGAATATGTAGGGAGTCCGTGTGTGTGTATGTATGTGTGGGTATGTATATACAACTAGCATTGCCCAGCTCTCTTTCCCAGTTTAAATTGACCACAAGTCTAGCGCTCTTGCCTTCAAAAGATGAAGGCAACACCACCAGAATTTGGCTCATGCTGCAGTTGGTGACGTGAGGATGAGCCCTAAGTGTCTATTGGGTTTTCACTTAAGCCACAATTGGCTAGACTGACCCAACACGCTAAGCCTTAAATCGCTTTTTACAAACTACTGTGAGTAAACTCATATAACATACTAAACAGAACTAAACATTATGGTTTGTTTTAGTTCAATATATAAATTCCATCAGGATAAATATGTATATGGCACACACATATACCCACTCATATTACAATACACACACATACTTGTATGGAAAGAAAGAAGAGGGAGGGAGGGAGGAAGACTAATGAAAGACTGTGAGGATAGTTAGGCTCTGTTCTTAAAATACTGGGTTGTCACTTGTTGGTAAAATGTAATGACTTTCAAAAAGAGTTGGGTGATAATACAGCCTAGAGAACTCTGGAGACAGACAAACTGAGCACACACAAGGGTGTACCTCTTTTTTCCCCCTCCTCCTCCCCAATCTTATACTTTATTAAGAAGGATTTGTTTATTGATCATCTCTCAAAGGAAACTCTCACAGCACTTTACAAAGAAGTCCTGTTCTTTCTGGAAAGTTAGAGGGATGTTCAGGTAAGCAACAAAATACTCCCCTTCTTCTCAACGAATGAATCATGTCCCTCGTGCAGAAGCATGATATATGAGAATCTGGTTGTAAATAGGAAACAGAATGACCTCATGTCGGATATACCATGTCCCTGATGGAACAAGAAACCACACTAAAGAGAAGCGGCAGGATGGAAGACTTCCAGGTGAACAAGAAGTACTATTTCCAATGACTTTAGTGCCATGATTAAATTGTCCAAGTGCATTAAACCAGCAAAACAGTCATTTCACAGAAGCTCAAGGAATGGAAAACACAAAGTGAAGGCAGAATGAAAAGCTTAGTAAATTAGAATGCTAAGAAGCAAAATAAAGTACAGACATATGGTAGGAAAATAGATTGTTAAAGCTGGTAACTTGAGTGGGAAAAAGAATTCATACATGGCCAAAATAATATGGAGATTTTCTGATGTTAACATAGCCCTTTCTTCATTTACAGAATCTTAAAAACTTCCTCCTAATTCTGTCCATTTTGGAAGGCTGTGTGGGAATTTTGGAATAGAATTCATGAGAATCTGAGTATAAGCATAAAAAAGCATATCTGTTACAAGATATATATTGTAATAGACATATATAAAGAAATAGATTTCTGTGAAAAAAGGCACTGTGCACAAAAAAATAAAGAAAATGAAAAGCAAGAGTATTATTCTAAACAAAAAGTTACTCGAGAATGAAGAAATGTGCACTGCACTGATGACTTCTTGCCATGCAGAATCATTAATCACATTTTTGATCTTCACTGTATACCAGCAACAAGATTGCTATTTAACAACCACATAGATTTCCAGCTTTTTTTTTAAAGGCAGACCAAGGAAGTCCACATAGGAGCTGTCCACAACATCATACACACTTTTGCCTTTTTCATTATGATTTCCCTCTTTGTCTTAAAGGAATGAGACACAGACAAAAGCAGCCCATGGGGAAGCAAAAGTTTTCTTAGTGACATTATGACCACTGAGTTGCAATTCACAGGTATTTTATTGTTTCATCTCCCAATATGGTGATTTCAACAAGCAGTACCCTATTCTTCTACCAGTAAAGGCATTTTATTACTGTTTCCTCCACCCAATCTTATGCTACAGTACTTACAGAATATGGAATAACAGAATTGGAAGGGACCTTGGAGGTCTTCTACTCCAACCCCCTGCTCAAGCAGGAGATGCTATATCATTCTGGACCGATGGCTATTCTATCTCTTATTAAAAACCTCCAGTGAGGGAGCACCCAAAACTTCTGGATTTTTTTAGTACTAGCCACATTATCCTAGAAATCTCTAAGTATGTTGTAAGTCTCTAAGATATGGTACCTTCCATGCCACTACAGTAGGATGAAAATCCAGTTTGGTCTAGTGGTTAAGGCACTGGGTTAGAAAGTAAGAGACCATGAGTTCAAGTTCTACCTTCACTATGAAAGCCAGGTCAAGTCACCTCACAGGGTTGTTGTGGGGGAAATATGCTAATCATCTTAATTTATTTGTAAAAATAATAAAAATGGGATATAAACAAACAAATAGAGCAATATCCATGCTCTTATAGTAACATAAAAAACAACTCCTTCCTCTTAGATTTTTCTGCAAGATTATTCTTCAAACATACACTCTTATTCTCCTTTGGCTTAGCAATTATATATAGTTTTCCAGGACAATAAAGATAAACTTTTCAGCATTAAGTATGTGTTCTCGGTGCATATAGTCAGTAGCTAGCTGAATTTTCCTTAACTTGACAGCATTTTACAAGGGGATGACAGACTTAATGAAAAAGAACAGAGTAATCACTTAAAACAATTATTAAGGGCTTCAAGTGGTATGTTTTATGCATAACATGGAAAGAATTCTGTAGCACAGTAAATTAGTCCGAATTAGCCCCAAGACAACAGTCAAGCTAGAAAGTTTTCTTTAATTATTAATTTACTGCCAATAGATTAATTTTGACAGATTTTAGCAAATACGGCTAAGATCTTGTACAAAATGATTAATCCATTCTACCAAGATGTACATAAAATGGTTTTACTATCATATTCCACAAAGTTTTGGTGTATTTTGTTCTAATGAAGAAGAATATTGTCAAAACAGATTTGTGAAGGTATCCAATACACAGTAGAACCAATACTTCAAGTAAAAAGACCTTAGTTGTTCTCACTTTAAATCATAGTTTCAAGTAAAGCTTTTTCCCCAAATAAATTATAGATTATAGTAATCATAGTTTTAACAATTAGGTGAAAATTACCAATTGTGATTATGGAAAAGTAAAACTTTTGTGTCTTCTCTTGGCCACATTTATGATACATAACACCAAGAATTCAGTTCCAGGACAGTGCATACTGTCCTGGAACAGTTCCCCTTTCGGGTGAAGAGAGGCGGGATATAAATCAAATAAATAAATAAATACACAATGATAGTCTGCCACATAAAAGTCCCTGCAGTTTTCTTGGCAAGGTTTTTCAGAATTAGTTTGCCATTGCCTCCTTCCCTGATTTGAAACAGTGAAGACTGTGAGAACTGAAGATCCAGCTGGCTTCGTGTCTAAGGTGGGGCTATAACGCGGCCTCTTGGTTTCCAGCTCCAGATGTCTTAACCACTACACAAAACTATTTCTTTAGTTTCTATATCTGTAGCAAAGAATAAAAATTATCTACCAAGAATCTGCACTACGTTTAATTTGTTTTGTGTGTAGAACTAAATCAGGTGTCATCTTCCTAATTTCTTGTCTGCAAAAATTAGAAAATTGTATTTATCTCTTATCTTTTTTCTATGCAAGCTTATATCTTATAGCAATAGCTCTTATATATTGCTTCACAGTGCTTTACAGCCCACTCTAAGCGATTTACAGAGTCAGCAGATTGCCCCCAACAGTCTGAGTCCTCATTTTACTGACCTCGGAAGGATGGAAGGCTATGTCAACCTTGAGCCTTGTGAGATTTGAACTGCCAAATTGCAGTCAGCCGGCAGTCAGCAGAAGTTGCCTGCAGTACTGCGTTCTAATAACCATTTGGATTCTTTTCTCAGTATATTTCTGGAGCTTCTGAGAGATCTGTGATAAATTAATTCCATCTTATATTTTTTCTATATATATATTTAATGTTTTTTTTTATTTTAACAAAACTGCTATTCCATAATTTGGGTAGCTCTATAATTCATCTTCTACAATATTGAGTTTATGCATTTTAATATTAAAAAAAATAAAAAGAGTTACATATCTTTTCTTTTAAAAATAAATCTTGATTTTATTGTTTGATTGGGCTATCTCCCAAGAAAAGAGTGCATACTCTGAGTAGATATAGAAAAGAGTGAATACTCTGAATAGATATACCTCTATGCTCTAACATCAGGAAGCAGCTTTATAGAAATATTTTCAAATTTTGTACAGTGAGCTTCTTAACTGTCAGGAAGGTCGCAAAGGTTCCCAGATCCCTATCTCTTCCACAACTTGAAGTTAAGGATGGATGCCAACTGAGGCAACCTCATGGAAGACAACCTGATGGCTGTAAGAATTACCAAGATACTACCAAAAATAGGAAGCAAAGGTTTGATATTTCCAATGTTCCTCCCTATGAACTCAGCCATCTCCTACTTACACAAAGGAGCCAAAATTACAGTATTTTGGCCACTGAAATGCAAAATGAAGATTTACAGATTAAAATATAACTGTTTAAAGGATAAAACGTTCTTCAATTGGCTGAAATGGTTAGATATATGCTCTCACATCTGTCATGAAAAAAAATATACTACCAGCAGCACAAATAGGATCTGCTGGGATTCATTCAGTGATGGTTCACAGATAAATTTCAGGAAGTAGGTACAATTGGAAATTCCTTGTGGTCCATTATTCAACTATTGCAGCAAACCAGTATTTTGAATAATTTGAATTTGACAATGTTATCAGATTGGAAGAGATGAATATTTTATTGTTAAAATGCTAGAATCTGAGAAATGCTCTCTGATATCCAGATGTTAAAAAGATGTGTGCTTTGAAAAATGGGATAGGAACTTAGAGGATTTTCTGGAATATTTAGCTGTTTCTTGATCAAAAGTGCAATTATTCTCTCTTTTCTTCCTGATTGGACTTTTTGTGAAAAGATAAAAAAGGATTGAAGCAGCAGTGGGAAAACACAAGGGACACCCATGGAAGATTATGAGACTTAGAGTCTCCTGATTCTTGATAAACTTCCATAAAGGAAGCAAGATTACAAGACAAAAAAAAAAACTCTCCTGGAATAACCTTTGTGTATATTTCATTTCTCTGAAAAATATCAAGTGGACGGAACATAAAAAATATTATGGATGTCATAATCAATCAGTTTATATCTATATAAATGACTTCCAAGAGAGTCTGGGCTATATTTATAACAATTATTGCAAACTATAAATAAATACTCAGAGATAGGCTTAGCAGAAAAAGAGTAGGAATAGCTGTCTTAAGCATCTTATTTTTGCCATCGTAATTCCACAGGAGAGTTCATTTTTTTTGAAGCCAAGGCTTTAGGATGTAAACATTTTGATTCTTCAGCACTAGTGAGGACCAGGAGACAGGGCAGAGGAATCTGAGCATCTGGAAATGTGCCTTGCTGCTTCTACGTGGATGCCAAGTGTAACTTTCCATTGGGAGTTCACTGGATTCTGACCAAGTCTGCAACCCTTTTCAGTCTCCACAAATATTCCTCTCTATATATGTGGCAACAGGATGCCAGAAAGGATTTCAGTTCTAGAAGCCAAAAAACCTTTTTACTGGTTTAGGATGAAGCAATGTCTAAAAAGAAATGGGGGAAGTTGAAGAACACCTTTCCGTTAAAGCAGTAAGGGGCACACAACCAAAGTAAAGTATTTAACAAACCATCAAGTATTAGTCTTTCAACACATTCCCACCCAGGCTTATTTCTTTTTTACTACACTGGAAAACACCTCATACAACTCAATATTATGGTGTTTTATTTCCTAAGGGTGCTTATGGTCAAACGGATGGAAATGTGGACCATTTCACATGTTAGGCAAGTGACTATCAGGACCTGACATTGTTCCTTGGCATATATGGTTTTTTAATGTACTTATAGTATATCCCAAGAGGTAGATTTGTATCAAGGAATGTATTGTGTGAAGTTGCAGAAGGTGGAGAGTGTTCCATGCTACTTCGTCTCCTGATTCCCATCCCCTAAAACAGTGATGGCTAACCTTTTTGGCACCGAGTGCCCAAAGCATACACGTGGACCCCCAAAATGCAAAGTATTTGAGCCCCGTGCATGTGCCCTGCCCACCATGCACACACATATGTGCAGCAGAGATCTGAAGACCAGCTTGCTGGCGGGAGGCATGCGCGCATGTGCGGCGTAGCTGAGCTGGGGCAACGGCTCACATGCCCACAGAGAAGGCTCTGCATGTCACCTGTGGGACGCGTGCCATAGGTTCACCATCATGGCTCTAAAATGTTATGAAATGTTTTTACAACATTTGAACAGAATACCAAGCAAGACAAAAGTCAGGAAGAATGACCACTGGACAACGGTTTTGCCTTCCCTCCCTTTAATTTCTAAAATTTTGGATCACTACCTAAAACTTATTGTTTAACTAGAGCTAGAGGATAAGCATGGTTTTAATTTATTTACCATTATTACTATCTGCTCCTCTGCTTCAGTTTTCAGATAAAGCATTTGTTGGCACAACTGCACTGAAGAACGTTCATATAGAGCACAACAAAATTTCCAGTCTTCCTAGGAGCTTTCCATTCACCCGTCTCGAGACACTCTCCCTGTCCAACAACCCTTGGCATTGTTCTTGTCAGTTAGCACCTTTGCGCAGGTAAGAGTACTGATCCCACCCATCTTGCTAATTTCTCAAACATATGTTGGGGGAGCGGAGATGGGAATGATGGTAGTTAATGAATTAATAAAGGACACGGAGGGTCACACTGAAAATCTGCTTGACCGTGTTCTCCTGGGTGATTTTGAGGATTTTTTTCCCTTTAGGTGGCTGGGATCTACTCGTACCCGCCCAGATGCAGTCTGTGCATCACCTCCTCAGACTCGAGGACAGCAGATTCGAGACGCTGCCGTGCTCCGTGGCTGCAAACTTCCCTCTAAGAGATCCAAAAAAGGAAATCGCCATTAAGCAGGCAATCCAGTTTTTCCTGAATTTTCAGTTAAATATCTGTCAACCCTTGGAGGTGGTCTAGACCAGAGGTGTGAAACTCTCGGCCCGTAGCCCAGATGTGTCACGCGCTGGCCACCCCCACCCCCGGTTTAGTGAAGGGGGGAAAAGTTGTGATATGTCACATGACAACAACGTGTTGTCACGAGTTTGACACCCCTGGTCTAGACAAGAAATGCCAACCATGACTAACACTATCTTATTGGAAGGTTAAAGTACAGATCTTGCAAGTCTAAAGGTACATTTCTCTTCACCCTCCATCTTTACAGTCCAGGAAATGACCCCTTCTAAGGTATTTACCCTGCCCCATTTCTTCTATGGGCCAAGCTGCCTCTTATCTGACTATTACCTAATCTCCTCTTTCTCCTCCTCCTTTCTCTCAAAAACATTCTCACAATTACAATACCTCACCCTGTTTAGAATGCAAAATAATATTTAGGTCAGTGTGACTTGACCTGGTTTGTCTCCAAAACAAAGCAACAGATGAAAAACAGAGAAATGAATGCTTTCTGAATATTTCCGAATAAACCCTAATACTTTAACATATGGAATGAAAATTAGCTTATCACAGTTCTTGATATCTTAGGAGTTGTGAGCATAGAATATCATAATCAGTGAAAGATTGAAGGCAAAACTTGCTCCTATCATGATACAAGGAACTTTCTTTAGCCTCAATTTTTCTACATCTATAGTATTAATAAATTATTCCCCTGGATTATTTGGAAAGGTTAAAGATTAGATAAAGGATGTTAACTCCCTTGAATCATTGAAGGCGCTAAACTATTATCATTGTTGTTTCTCTTGTTTAGAAGATCTCTTTTTCCCTGAACAGGAGCCAGAAAAGTAAATCCAGGTAACTCTTCACTTCAACCAACCAACCAACCAACCAGAAAAGTACTGATGCCTACCAAGTCCTTCATCCTAAACAATTCCTTTCTATCAGAAACAGCAAATCTCAAACATATCTATATCTATTTCAGGTGGAATCTACCATACAGTCTCCCTGCCCCCCATATTATAAATATTATTTTAAATGATACTTTTTAGAAACATAAAGCTATGCATGACAGAGCTACAGCAAGCCAAATGAGACCTTGCCTATAAAATACAGTCATCTTTCTTGCAGTCATTCAGCCAGCCATTCGATCGCCAGGATTTACCTTCCAACAACAACCAAGAAATGAACAGAAAGCATAAAAAGTCTCCTGAAAGGATAGCATTAGTTTATTATTCCTAGAGATTGTCAACATGGAAAAAGTGATGAGAGAGTGCTAGATGAGATAAATGGAAGCCAGATGGCGGTGTATAAGTTATTACAGAAGCATCTTATACTATGGGGAAAATATAATTCAAATTTTAGGTCTCTGAGCTCAGGAAAGCCAGACATTGTATTTTGAGGGTGAAAGGGTGAGAAAAAAAGAACATTAGGGAATTCTCAATTTGCTTAGAAACTAAAACACAGGCTTTAAAAAGCATAGCTTTTTGCTCTCCCCACAAACCAATTTTAAACAGGATTTCCCTGAAACCATGAGGAGAGTGACTCTGGTCTTTGCAGTGATCTGTCTTCCCAGTTTCACAGCTCCCTTAATTTCGAGAAACTGATCAACAGTGTTCCCAGAGTTATTTGGATACCTGATGAATTATTTATCTAATAGTTAATCTAAGAAATGGTATCACTATTTTTTGTTATCTTCCATTTGTAACCCTCCTGTGTTTTCTCATTATGACTTCTATATTTTTGAACCCCAAACTTTTAAATATACGGAGCAGCAGTACAATGCCTTTCTACTAGCAGCCATTTGATTGGAAGCAAATTAAGAGAACAGTCCCAGGACAATTTTGAGTCTTCAAGGTATTAAAAAAACTGATAGGGAAAATAAGAATAAATGCATTTTAATTAGTAATGCTAGGTACTGCCTTACATGTTTGGATTTGCTTATATGTTACTGAATGACTAACAAAATTAGATTTGTGTTTCAAATCCATCCTCTGTGTTTCAAGAACTAAAAATAAATATATGAGAAGGTTTTGACCTGATATACTTAAGTCACTTGTGCTGTATTATTCTTAAGATACAGCTCATTCAATAGAATATTTCTCCACTTGAGGAAGTTAAATGATGGCCCAGTATTTTTTAAAGTGAAAAGATGTGTGATCTAGTCATAAGAAAAGAGGGAGTTGATAATTTTCAATAGAAGAACTGAATGGAATAAAAAAGAATCAGGGTATCTTATGGAACCAAAAACCTAAAAATGGAATTATATTTGTAACGCTACTCATTCTTATGATGAGAAAGACCTATTGAATGAAATTAGATTTAATTTCAATTTAATTCTAGTATACAGAGAAAATTGACTGCACAAGGATATATCTCCTCCTCCCAAATTAAAAAACAATAACAATCTGGGAATAAGACCTCTTTAATTTAAAAACAATCACAAATGGTATAATAGGCTGTCTTTCAAGACAACTTGACCTTCATTCATTCTTCCTGTATTCTTTAGTTAGCTACAGATTTAGAAGAGAACTGGAGCAATGCAAAATCTGATATATTAGCCAGCACCCTTTCTGTACCCACATAAGGTTTTCAGCCCATTTATAAAGAGTATTTTAACAGGCTGATGCAGAGAAGACTTTTCCTTTAAAGTAGGAGATTTGACAAATAGAATGGAAGAGAGAGGAGACGTGCCACATTAGAAAATGATACCTTGATTATTTGTTTATCTCTGAAATATTGTTATAGTTGGCACGATGACTGTGATTTATGATCATTTACAATACTATCATTTACGTTTAATTGCATTGTAACCCTAAAGTTTAATAATATATATATATGTATTTATTCATTACTGAATGTAAATGACACCAAGGGGATTTTATCTTCTTACTCCTATGTAGAAAGCAAATTATATATTTTCTTATGTACAATTTCTGTATAAAGCTTTTGCTGCAAAGTGATCAAGTTTCCACACAGTGTATTTTTATTCTGCAAGAAAAATTATCTGCTAATTCTGACCACAAAGAATACTATATTCCTGATTCCCGTATTTATAGTATTTCCCAATTTCATAAAAGTATTCTGGCAGAGAAGTATAAATACTATCAAGCAAAATTTTTCTATATATTTGTCACTCATATTTAGTAGAGAGAAAAAATATCTGGTTGTCAAGATAATTGAAATTTAGAGTCTCTAATGATTGTCTAGTCCAAAGAGACTCACTGGCATTTATATTGCCAAATCATAGTCAAGACCTTAGTCCTTAATCAAAATTTCACATTATTAATTAATTTGGAATTTGAGTGAACGTGGATTTTATAGACAAACCCTCTTTATTGTTCATCTGAGAGAGAGAAAAATATGTATACATTGTATTACAATCCGTATCCTTATTGATAAAGAGGGAAGGCTTAATATATACAAGAAAAGATACATTCCAATACATTGGCTGGTTTCACATCAGTTAGCTGAAGATCCTAGCAAAGTCCCCTGTCTTCTGTATGCAATTGCCCTGAGAAGGATCTCACTAGTTTCTCAAGGCTTGGTCCCTCTACTTTCAATACAACAGTAGAAATGGGCTTTCTAGCCCTTTGGAGAAAGTAGGAGCAACTCTTTCTTGCCAAAAAGAGAGACAGAGAGAAATTAGAGGGCTTTTCCAAACTCAGCCCCATGCGCCCCATAACCAATCTATATATATATATGTTACCGTGAAAGACCAAAATTGGAGAATGTCGACTTTCACCGGTGAATGTCAACAAACACCAAATACAACATATGTTACGGTGAAAGACCGAAATCTGGAGAATGTCGACTTTCACCGGTGAATGTCAACAAACACATAGTCGCTTGGTGTATGCCCG
>JANHGC010009445.1:3533-13817 GCA_027560395.1 Boaedon fuliginosus | reverse complement strand
GACCTTAGAAAGGATGGAAGGCTGAGGCAACCCTGAGCCTGGTGGGATTCGATCTGACAACCTGCTGAACAAGTCAGTAGAGACTGCAGTGCTGCATTTAGATATGTTTGGTGCCCTGGGTTATTTGTAAAAATAAAAGGAATAAACCAAATGTGTGATTTCTCCCAGCCAGCTTCAGACAAACAAAGTAAATAAGGAGAGCTGGATTCTCTTAACTACAAGATTCAAATATGGCAAAAAAAACCCCAAAACCCAGTGGTAAAATTGGGCACGGCTCCCTTGCTTAGTAACCGAAATTCTTGTCCCAGTTGTGGGCACAAGTCGAGGACTAGCTATAATCAGTGAAACCCCACCAAATAACAAAACCCTGTGTTCACGACTGGACCCTTCCTTAAAATTAACCCTAGAAATGACATGCTTGGACTCAAATCTATCTTATATCTATAAAAGAGAAGCGGGGTGCGGATGTGTGTTTGTATGTGCTTTATACAAACTTTCAGTTCTGCACCAGTCTCCCTCAAACTTGACAGATAGGTGGAGAAGCGTAGTAAGATCAGCACTGTCGGGGTCTGCAAAGGGTAGGGGGCCTTTTTGACCCCTTTTTGGAGGGGCAAAGAGGACACTCTTAACAAGCAGCAACTCCCTACTGAGCGTGCGCAGATTTGCTTCTCTCTGTTGAGCACGTGCAGTTTTCAAACTGACTGAGGCACCATATTCAAACCTCTGAGCCTCCATGTTTTATACATATAAATTCCAGTTTTGCCCCAGCGGCGACGGGCCCAAGACACACGGAGCATCCCACCCCAAGTAAGGTCACCTACGATCTTGGAGGGAGCGTGCGGGCTTAAGGAGGCCCGCAAACGGCTGCGGCCTAGTGCCCCTGTCAAGCCCTGGCTGCCTTTCCTCAGAGCTGGCCTGGCCTTGGCCCAGAGATGGCCTTGCTGGAGCAGAGATGTGGGAGGGGGCACTGGGGGCTTCAGAAGGCCTGCAAATGCTGTGGCACAAATATACTTTTTTTAAAAAAAAAAACCTGAGCAAGGCCGGGTAATCAGCTAGTTTATCTATAAATGTCCTCTCAATTAATTTCTTTCAGTAACCAATTAATTATTTAGTTAAGTTAAATTGCCTTGAATTAATTCTTTATCACACACTTATAATAAATTTTTCTAATTCATTTCACAGTATCTATGTACTTATCAATCAACTTATATGACAATCTATAATTATTATAAACATATCTTATATATTTAAGTTGATAATTTTTATTTGTTGTTTACTTATTAATTAATCTTAATATTAGTGGTTGGATGTAAGAGTTAACAAGATATGTATCTGTTTAGAACAATAAGACAATATAAAATATATAAAGACTAGTAAGTTCACCAAATGTTAGTTTTTGGAATTTTAGTTGTAGTGTAATTTCAATTTCCTCCACTGTGTGTCTCCCTTTCCTTTCCCCCTTAGGACCTTCAACATTTTCCTTGCATGGCAACTATTATTGAGACCTTCCTTTCTTTCTCTTCTCTCCTTCTCCCCTTTCTTTCTCTCTCCTCTCTCCTCTCTCACTCCCTCTCTCTTTCTTCCCCTCCACTGACTTTCTTCTTCATTTCTTCTTTATTTTACTTTTTTATTCTATCTGCTCCCCACTCTTCTCTTCCTATTCCCTCCATTCTCCTTTCTCTATTAGTCCTCCTCCTCTTCTTAACTTCATTCTCTACATCTTTCTCCTCTTGCCAGTCTTGCCTATTTGCGCTCTGTTACTTCCCCCTACTTTCTTCTACTTTTAGCCCACTTTCTTTTCCACGTCCTTCCTCACTGTGGCTCCTTCATTCCACTCGATCGTCACAATCAATTTCTTTAAACTCTCAGCTCCACTCTTTTCTGCTCCGCTCGTCTCTACTCTGCTTGGCTCCGCTTGGCTCCACTCCACTCTGTTCCTCTCAGTTCCGTGCTTCCCTCAATTCTAATCCACTCAGCTCTGCTGCTTTCCTCTCAGTTCCACTCGGCTCCCCTCCACTCCTTTAAGTTCTGTGCTGCTTGGCTCCACTCCGTTCCACTCCAGTCAGCTCTGTTCCACTTTCCTTGATTCCACTCCATGCAACTCAGGTCGGCTTCACTCTATTCATCTCAGTTCCACTCCACTCAGCTTCACTCTGCACTGGGGAACCAGTAGCTTAATTCTAACAACCAGTTTGCCGAACTGGTAATTATTTTAACAACCGGTTCAGGTGAACCAGGCCAAACCGGTTGAAACCCACCACTGGTAGTATGTCACTTTTATTCAGTGATACCCTTGCACTTTTTAATGACTGCACCTTAGCTCATCCTATAACAAGATGAAAAGGTTTAAAAGGCTTCCCATATGGTTTATGGAGCAGGAGGATTATAAAAATCAGTGATCAATCATGTCATTAATTGAATCATAATCTCAAATTAATCTCCAAAGAACCAGAAAAAAAAATTAAGAAAAATAAGAGTTTATTTCACAGAATGTATGTGCCCTCAAATCAGTGAGACCTGTTCACACATTTTAATTAAAATGGGCATTTTTCTCAGTATGTATCTATTACAAATGTTTAGCTAGGACCTATCCAGCCTTGCAAGGATGGGTTTCTCCCAGTTCGCTGGTTACCCGCTTTGTGGACGCACTTCCCGATCAGCTGTCAAAACCGCGCTGTGCGGGATCGCCTTCAAAATCTTTGTGGTATTCTGAAAACACTCTGATCCAACAGCTGTGCAGTGGCTATCCGGGAGAAACCCATCCCTGCAGCCTTGGATGATTTTAAAAGCTCAACAAGTTTATATGCACAACAAATATTTGGATGGAAGGCTTCCATGAAATTCCATGGTCTTCTTAGGCTAGAATGAGAAATGGGAAAAACTTCCTGCCTGCAAGGTCCCTTTTCTGGACTCTTGCTAAAAAAAACAGCTACACGGGTGAATCTATGAAGTCAGTAGCTCAACTCAAAGAAGATTACCATCTACCTAGAAGGATTGTAAATCTTTTAAAACTGTTGTCTATGATCTCATTATACCATTTCCTGACATATGGTGTCTGCTACTACAGGCCTAATTCCCAGACAGCGTAGTACCTAATTTAGCATTGTAGGACTTGTAATCCTAATATATCAGAGGAATTACAGGTCTGGGAAGATTTCATTTAGGGGTCGCTTTTCACAAATAAATTGCAGCAATTCAAAAAATAGAGTTCATAAAGTTTGTTATGTGTTTTATTTTAAAAGAGCATTTAAAAACAACAACTCTGAATGACAGTTATTTCTTGATTAAACACACATTCAGATAATACCTAACAACCCCCAAATTCATCGTTTTTAAGATGCATGTTTAAAATTGAGTGTGAAATACTTGTAAATTGAAGTTAATAGCAAAAGATTTCTACGTTAGAACTGCAACACTTTATATCATATTGGCATTTGTGTCAGGATTTCCTACACATTTTATAGGTTTCTGAAGATAAGTATTTTGTACTTGGACAGTACCATTACATGAAAATCATTGCAAACAATCAAGATTAAAATTTTGGGAGGAGCTTTTTTACTGCAGCTCTTAATAATAATCATGCAATATTTCTTCTCAGTGTCCTCAATTAAAAATGTAAACCTTTTACCATAACTAAACTTGTTGTGGTGACAAATATCAGCCCCTCTGAGGCAACTAGAGAAAATGGAGAAATATTTATATGCATTTGTGCATCAAACATTTGCCATTAAGCAAAAATAGTAAAGTAAAAAATAGTAAGTAAAAAATAGTTTTAGATATTGCCATCTGATTTGTGGCTACAGTTGAGTATGTCCAACCTGTTTATATCTATGGCATATTTGTCCTTCAGTTTTGATGTTCTAGGAGGCAAATGTAGAATTCATGCATAGAAATTGCAATGAAAACTTTGCTTACTTGAGACAATAGGCTGAGGCTGACAGTCTTTTCAGATACCACATAAAATCATACTAAATTTCTCAATGGTGTAGGTACCTCTACCTTCCTCATTTTTTTTTCAAATGAAATGCCTTTCATTTTCCATTCCCCCACCATCCAGTCAGAGCTGAAGAAGCTTCTTGGATGAGAAGCGAAATGTCTTCAAAGAAAAACAGAAAGTCCAGTGGCCTCTTGAAAAAAGCATATTTTGGACAACCATGACTTGGATGACTGAGAATCTCCACAGACATTCATTTTACACAATTGTCAAGCCTGGATGACTTTACAAGTTACAAAACACCATGGTGGGACAGTTGTTAGAATGCAGTATTGCAGCCTAATTCTGCCAACTGTCAGCAGTTCAGTCCTGATCAGCTCAAGGTTGACTCAGCCTTCCATCTTTTCAAAGTCAGTAAAATGAGGACTCAGATTATTGGGGGAAGTATGCTGACTCTGCAATCCACTTAGAGAGGGCTATAAAGCCCTGTGAAGTAGCATATAAGTCTAGGTACTATTTAGGAGTGTGCTGCTGGGGGCTTGCAGGGATTTGAGAGAACCCCTTGCTAAGAGTCTGCCCAGTTTGGAGAACACCCAGAAAGGGCCTCTGGAATCCAGGGGAGGCCGTTTTCGCCCTCCCAGAGGTTCTAGGAAAACCTCCAGAGCCCGGGAAGGGTGAAAACGCCCCCCCCTACTGTGGTGCAGGAGGGTGACTAGCGGCCTTGCTAAAATTTTTGCAGCCCACCCCTGCTGCTATTGCTATTGTTATTTCAATGTTCACAGAAATCCCAAGGAGAATGGACAAATTCTTATAATATGTCAGTATCCATATGTATGAACATATGAAAGCAAGCACAAAATCCATGTGATATGACAATGTTGAGATTTCAACTGTTAAAAAATTACATGATATCGTATACTTTTGAAATTTATAAGATTCATGACATCAAACTGCATGACAAGGATTATTCAATAATATTTAGCTGATTTTTGGACAGAGGCATCCAGAAAATCAAGATGGTGGTTATGTCCATGCAATCAAATCTTTGCCCTTTCACATGTATTGCATGCCTACTACTTATTAAAAAGAAGTGGGGCTTTGACTCTGTGGTAGCAATTGCCGTTTTGATTTTTTTACCACTCCTGCTGATATTTCTAAAACCTGCAAAGTAGATGGGAGTCTTATAGATTTGTGATAAGGCCTCGTCTACTTTCAAGAGGCTGTTCAACTCTGAAATACTGGGAAAGGAACATTCCCATCTGTAATATAGAATTACCAAATAGATGGGCAATTGGTTATGATTCACTTCCTATGTTGAAAAAAGTATGCAAATTATTAGACAGTATTAAAGATGAACGGCATCAAACCTACTATAAAACATCAAAGTAGTTTTTAAACTATCAAAGTTACTTTATTTATACTATATGTGAGAAGCTTAATTGTTTTGAAATGCTGTATGCCCCCCCCCACTCTTTGCACCCCTAATGGGGCAAATACTATTGTTAGGTGGGGCTTTGAAGTGCGAACCCTGTTTTTTCCACTTTTGAAAATATTCCTTTATGCAGAAACAGCAATCACTAATAACCGTTTCTTAAGGCAGAAAAATGCTAGTAGAGAAATTAGGTGCAAGGGAGGAGTGGGAGGAAAACAAAGGTTTTCTGCTAGTAGTACTGCTTTATAGACACTTGTTTATGTTAAAGCTAGTTAGGATTTTTCTAGAGTACTCCTCTAGCAGTAATAATCTAGATTGCCCGCCTTTGAAAGACAAAATACTTGATTCAAAGATACTTCCTCTTGGATAAAGTTGAGTTTTCACTGCTCCTTAGGCTGGTGTCAACATTCCAAGGAAACTTCCCCATATCAATTCAGCACTCAGAGACAAAATTAATCCAAGTAAGAATTCATTTAGAGAAATCACGTTGGCACATCTGGGAAAACCTGAATCTGAAAGTTCCGGGCTTTCCCTTCGTAGCTGAAAATCCAAAACCCATGCCCTGCACCCATCAGTCCATCACATGGACCAATCACCGATCGTCCCAACTGGAGACACTCCTTCAACCACTCCTACCACAGGTGCAGGATGGCACAGCCTTGACTCAGGAGAAGAATGTTGTTATGTCTAACTTTTATCTCTCTCTATAATCCCCCCTCCCAATTTTCCAGGCACAAGAATGTGGCAGTGTGGAAGCTTCTAATAAAAATGGTTTCTAAAGCTGACAGCAGGTAAATATGTTAGGGCTATAAAATTAAATCCAGGCTGCAAATATCTAGATGACCAAAGCAAAAAAAAAAAAAAGTGGGGGGAGGGGGGTAATTGATTCTTTGGTGGCATTTGGTAGTCATGCAGATTGTTGCAGCCCAGATCTGCTAGTCATAATAAAATATTAGATAAATAAATAAGATAAATAACCAATACTGTATTAATAAATATTTCAAAAATGTCACTTCTTCAATATCGCCATATTTATTAGACGGACTTGCTTTCCATCCCTTCTTCTTTTGCATGAAGTTTTGGCTTTACATGTTTTTGAATCATATTATTTATTTATTTATTTATTTATTTGATTAGATTTATACCCCGCTTCTCTTCCCCAGTCAAGGGGAACTTGTGGTTATGTCAGGATCGCAGAACTAAAAACAAAAATCCCGATTTAAATTTAGTCCAATGTTATTTTTTTATATTGCCTGTTATTAAAGCTAAGTTGAAAATTCTGCTTGACAAAAATATTATTGAATTCTTACCCAACAAAAGGAATTTAGCGTTGGTTATTTATAGAAGACTTAAATAATGTAATTCTCCCAAAGGCTGACTTCACAAAGATAAAGCAAGCATAACTCAGATACATCAATCTTATATGGACCTATGACTCATGCGCATCAAAGTACGTAAGTGGATTCATTGGGGTTTAGTGACCTGTCAGGACCTCTAGCTATCTTTTGTTAAAATTTAAAGCCACTGCTCCATTTTCCTTGTCTCACTCATCTTCCTGAAATATCTTATTTTTTACTTCAGATGACAAAAGTAGCTTATATAGTTCACTACAAATCTCATAGAAAAAGATATTAATAAAATTAAACTATAAAAATACTAATTCATGTCCTTCACTTAAACACTGGTGCAAAAATATGCTTCACAAGTCAAACAAGATGCTAAAACACAGACCTCTGAGCCTTGACTCAGTTATTGTGACTTTTGACCAGGCACAGTGAAAAACTTGTTGTGACTTTGGAATTTGATTATTAATAGATTTGTAAATTTACAATTTATGTCATTTTTATTTTTATGCATGAATAAAAAGTTCTCAGACACATCCAATCTCATATGCTCTAATATTATTTCACCTTTTCAAAATAAAAACCCAATTTTACTTATCCATTAAACTTCTGTTAATACTATAAAAATCTTATTGTTAATCAGTGCTTTAAATTATTTAATCCAGACATTATTTTAAGTATGTTTGTATGTTTTGCCGCCTCGAGTTCCCCTGAAATGGGTGAAGAGAGGCGGGATATAACTCCAATAAATAAATAAAATAAATAAATCATAAAGATATATCACAATTCTGAAGATTTTGGACACAACATTCTGCTTAACCTTTCACCAGTATGGCTCATCCAAGTTTTCTTGAGTGCAGGAACATACCTCTTCCAATCCTAGCTCATCAGAAAACACAAACTGTGATTCAAAATTAGTCCATTCTGCCCAAGTCATTTTAACCCTTTCCAAATAAATCATTTCAAGTGCTTTGCTCTGATTTAGTTAAGAGCCACAGCTATGATTGATTGCAAGGCTTGCCATGACCCCTCCCCTTCATCAAGCAATAAGGCACATATTTTGTATTTTACACACATATAATCCACAAATGCCATTTTAGTGTGGTGTTAAGGCACCAGGTTAGAAACCAAAGACTGAAAGACTGAGTTCTAGTCTCACCGTAGGCACAAAGCCAACTCAATGACCTTGGGCTTGCCTCTCACTCACTCCCTCTCTCTCCCGCACCCCAGGAAAAAGGTAAGGGCAAGTCACTTCTGAAAACTTGCCAAGTAAACTGCAGAGACATCTCAAGGGAGAAATACAAACCCTTACTGTCCACAAGAATGTATCAATATAAAGTAGATGGTTGTCCAAGGCCAGTGAGAAAGTGTAAATGAACATATCAAGTCATGTTAAGTGTCAGCGTTCCAGTGAAACTCTCCATTTCATTCAGCACTCAGAAACAAAGTTCAACCAAGAAAGAATTTATTAAGGAAGTCATACTGGCACATCTGGGAAAACCCAAATCTCAGAGTTCCAGGTTTTCCGTTTCCAATTGAAATTTCAAATCCATCTCCTCCACCCACCAGTCCATCACATGGTCCAATCAACCATCGTTCCAACTGGAGACATTCCTCCAGACACTCCTTTTCTGGTGCAGGGTAACTTGTCCTTGACTTTAAGAGAAGAATGTTATGTTTAATCTTCCACCTCTTCATGAAATCCCTCCTCCCAATTTCCCAGATGTGGTAGCTTGGAAGCTTCTGAGTAAAATATGGTTTTTAAAGCTGACATTAAGCTATTTTTTTAATTCAGCAGATCAACTGGTTCTTCATTTCTGTCACTGCACCTACCGTTTGGAACAACATTTTCCCAAAATTAGATTGGTCCTAAAGCTGACAGCACAGAAAAACAAAGAAGTAGTGCAAGATCAGAAAATGTGGAGAGACTTGGCGCATAGAATTGCCAAGAGTCGAACATAACTAAATAGATACCCTAACATTGTCATCATAATCATTAGATTGGCCCTGACCTTGCTGATCTTTTGGAAGGCCCTTAAAACTTGTATGTTCTTCCAATAATGGAGACTAGAAAGTTAGCTGACCCTACTTCTACTTGGGCCTGGGAAAGAGTCCTCCCTCAGTGCTTAGAAAGCCATAGCTAGCGAAGGACATGGTCAGCCACTAGAGGAGATGGTTTGCTGAGCCAACGTAGTTTTCTGATTTTTGCACTAATTTTCATGATAAATAATAAATGTCTAAGGACAATTCCCAAAATGCCGGAGGATGAGTAAAGAATGGCTGGCACAGAATCCTATAGCAGGAGAGAACAAGTGATGAAAGAGGAAAATGCCCATCAGGGGGCATGACAGATGAAGGTCCCTTGAAAAGCTTGGCTCAATAGGAAATCTAATTAAGCAATTTAAATACGCATTAGAATGGAATTGTTAGAATCTGCAGAAGTATAGAGATAAAAAATACATTTTCAAAAGTCACAACTGCTTTTCTTTTAAACCTCTCATAAAATACAAACGGGAGTATCTGATATTTTAAATACAGTGGTGAAAAGCAAGGCTTTCAAATATCACCAAAAACATTAACAATTTTAATAATAATTTTATTCCAATATGGAAAAAAAATAAAAAAGAAGCAAAAATCTGGAATAAGAAAATTTTAAGTATTTGGAATTGAATTGTAGCATTTAAAATGACGGCAGTTTCAAAATTCTAAGTTTTATTTCAAAGTTTTTCAATAGAAGTGCCAGATAAAATGCTAACATTATGAATGAGAAAAATTGAACTTTAGTTTCAATGATAAATAAATAAGTATTAATAGAATTACTGTATACAGACCTTAGAAACAAGTATTGTGAGGAGTCTCATTTGAATCATATCACGCATTTCATATTATAAGAACCAACAAACAATAGATACAGCTAGAAAACATACAATAGGTAATAAATCCATAGACCAGATATTTTTTTCCTTCAAATAGACTTTGTAAAAATATGTAATATAAATAATATGCTAATGAAAGCTGCATCTCATCTTTGGGGTGGGGGAAGCAGCTTTGATAGAGGGCATTTTTCCTCTTTACTGGTATTCTCAGAATTCTATACTGTACGGTAATTAAGATGGGTCAACACAACTGAAGTTTTGCAGAGATTTATGTGCAATGTGTAAATACACACAAAGACATTAAGTGGTGGTTTTATTCCAATGTTTTTTTTTTAAATAGAAAGGATATAAAGAAATCACCATCTCGTTTTGAAAATTAATTACTTTTCCTACCCAAAGCAACAATCTAAAAATGTATAGATAACTATTAGAATTGGAGTGAGAGAGGAACATTGCAACTATTTAAGAAAATTAATACAATTATTAAAAACATGATAAACTGCTTAGAGAGGGCTGTAAAGCACGGTGAAGCGGTATATAAGTCTAAGTGCTATTGCTATAATAATTTACAATATAAATAATATTGAAGATGGTCCTTGATCTATAATGTTTATTTGGAAACTGCAATAATCTCTGCTAAAAGAAGTTGGATTAATTTTCTCTTGTGAATAATTTTATGAAAAGGGTTTTAGAATTTTG
>JANHGC010009443.1:275259-286659 GCA_027560395.1 Boaedon fuliginosus | reverse complement strand
TGATGTGTAACCTGAAACACCTTGGTTCGGAAATGAGTATATTTGTAAGCAGAAAAAATAATAAAAATTGTTATTAAAAAAAAAAGTAAAAGCTGAAGAGATCAGTTTCAAAATACTTCTTTTGAAGTATTAATATAAATCCATAAATCTTAAATTCATGTTCAACATGCAGGTTTTTTTTCTTCTTTTGAGTAATTGCCCTGCATGTTATATGGGAAATTATTTTCAGGGCCCTAGCATGCAACAGTTGCCTTGTGCTGTAATAGAAATGGTAGTACAATTGTCTGTTCTCCTGTTACTGCTACTCATTTATCAGAATTTTTTTTTTACAAAAAAAATTATATTAAAACATTGGGGGAAATGTCCCACTAAATCCATTGCCTTCTCTAAGTAAGGATTATGTCAATTCAACATATTCATTCCATATGCCAAGTTGCAGTAAAGTCTGATGAAAAAAATAACTAAATTGCAAATTTGTAAAGACTGGGATTATGAGTGAAGGGTTTTATGTCAGCTTTATGTAAAACGGCTAGGTATTTGTCATACTTTAATTGATAACAGCACACAATGTTCCATTTTATATTGGTTTGCAAACACAGTAGATGTTAAAGCAACTTTTATCCTGACCCAAATAATACCATTCATAACAAAAAGATTAAGAGTCCAGTCTATGACAGAGAAACAGTTTACTCACTCATGTGCTATTCAAAGACAACTAAGATAAGCTTCACTGTTGAAGGATGAATAGATATGACAATGCTGTACAATGGGAGTCATCTGAGTATAGGTTTGAAGTATTAACGTTCAAGAGAACAGTTAATTTATCCTCAGCTGAAGATGGTTTGAAAAAGAAAAGGATGTTGAGGAAACCTGCAAAGTTATACTGGTGCAAGTCCAAACCTTATTATTTTGTGCAGCTGTATAAAGTGAGCCCTCCAGGCAGCCAAAGGAAAACAGATGGTTTCTTTTGAAATGTAAAATTAGCTCCATATATTGAGATAAGATGAGAAGAACACCAACGGATAATTCAAGTCTGTGGTACTATCTGTAGCACATTGCCTGTAAGAAGCTCAGTTGTGTTAAAAAGGGGGAGAAATTAAATTAAAACCCAAAGCCATTAATGAATTCAACAGTTTAGTAAGTTTAGTTCTGGGTAGATATGCATAAGATTACAAAGCAAACCTAATATGACAAAATAAGACAAGGAAAGCAAATCAATGTATATCTAAGAAATCTGGAGGGCCATATAGAGAAGAATGAACATATTAACAACAAATGTAATCATATTTGAGGTAGGCCTTGACTTATGACCACAATTGGAAATCCAGTTTTAAATCATTCCGGTTGTAACTCAAGGAGCACCTATAGGCAAATTATATTGATTTATCTTTTAGATTAATAAATAGATTAAGCAGACTGACTTTAGCAGAGGACTACTTGATCCTAGAAGATGACTGTGATGGCATTCAAATGAAACTGGGTAGAGGTTGTTCTCAGGTGTAAAGATGTTCTTTGCCAGGAAATGTAGCTCTGCCATTATCCTCCAATGCAGAGGTTGAGTCCTTGTGGAAGTTCCACTTCTCCAGACATCTTTAAGACTGCACAATTAGGTAAAAGCCTTTAAACAGAACATACGTTCATAATTAAATGCCCTACTAGATCACTTCCATCACCCATCTAGTCCAGCAGTCTGTTCTCACAATGGCCAGCCAATTGCACAAGGAAGCTACCTAATCTCCTAGCAGATGGCCTTCAGAAGCAATCCCACTGCCATCAAGATTAATAGCCATTGATCCCCATGATTTCTGTGAACTGGTCCAACTCTTTTCTGAAGCCAGCAAAGCTGGTAATGACTTCAAAAGTAGAATGCATGTTATGTAAAAAATATTTGCTTCTGTCTGTCCTGATTCTTTCAGGATTCAATTTCATTGGGTGACTTCTGGTTCTAATATTTTGGGAAGGGAGACATAGCTTTTCCTTGTCCACTTTATCCACACCATGTCAGTCTGTTTCACTCTCCTTTTTTCTAGAATAAAAAGTCCAAAAGGTCACAAACTTTCCTCATAGAGAAGCTACTCCAATCCCTGATCATATTAGTTTTCCTCCTTTGAACATTCATCAGTTCTACTATATCCTTTTCATACACTGATTTGAAGTTAGACAGGCCACATTCCAATTCAAAAGTAGCTTGTTCCTCCACTGTTAGAGACAACTACAGCTATGATCAAGAGGTCCTGGCTACACTTATAATTCTCCTTCATATATCAATATCTGTTCCTAAACTGGTGTCTTCTACCATCTCTATGCATGTAAGAACACCAGATAAAATAAAGACATAAGTATTATTGCAAGCAACATTACCAAGAATAGCCTTAAGAGTCTGAGGTTTGCATAATTTTATCCTACATAAAACATACTGCCTTTTAATGTACAAGTTTCCAGCTGAAAAAAACTTCTGATGTAAACTCCATAATTCATTTCAGAGCAATAGGTGATTCATAGCAACAAGTAAAAAAAAATGTACAAGCTGCACATCCATCTGTGTGTGGGAAAGAAAAACTGGAGATGGAGGAGGGGGAGTGGAATTCCTTATTTATAATTATACTCATGGGAAGTGAACAAGGGTGCTCTCTCATTAGGTTTTTATTTTTAAAAGATTATGCAAATGCACCCTTAAAGTTGGGTATGCTTTATTCTCTCCCTGCCTCCCCACAACCCGGAAATACCATGATTCATTGAGGGTACATCAGTCATGCAGTGAAATCATTTTAAGTGAAGGATGTGATACATCTAAAGTGGTAACATCCTCCCAGAAAAGCTCAGGCAAGTCGTGATTTATGACAGGAATTAACATTTAAAGGACTTCAGAATAATAAACCTTCTTCAAAGAATTTTAGCCCTTCTTAACTCCATACTTTTAATGTCTGCTTTCTGCCCACCCATTTCCTAGCTGAAGTTCAAAAAGATGCACTCTCATATTTGATCAAAAATGTCTTCAGATGGCTGCTATTAAGATCCTTAAATCACTGAAATAACTCCTTTTTTTTCTCCCAACAGCTGAAATTTGGATTCAATAACTATTTTCAAAACAAGACACAGTCTTCTTTCCTTCAACTTTTCCTTGACAACAAGCAGGAAAAGAGAGAAATCTTCAAGTCTGTAAATTTGATCCAAGCTGATTTCCAGATGTGTTGGGTTTGCAATTCCTATAATTCCCTACACATCTGGAGAGTGCCAGCCAAAAGAAGGCTATCCTAGTCACTAATTTAGCACTGAAGAAAATGACAGTGTAATTAGAAACAGTGCTGCTTTCCTTGATAAACAGATGTTCCCTTCATTTAAATGTTGCGCACATTTGCCAACAAAAATAGTTTTCCTGAGGCAGCAAGATAATTTCCATCCTGTGGCCCCTAATTTCAGATAAAGTGCTTCCTACCCATCAGTTTGGCCTTTGGAGCTATTCTGAACATTGGAACTTTATATACATTTTCCTGATAACCACCTAGATGTCAATTGGCCAATATCCAAACAAACACAATCAACCTGTATGCTTTAATCCTCTTATCTGGTAAATAATAAATTATTTAGGATTTTTAAAAAGATGTATACCACTGAATTATTTAGATTTTTGAAAGCTGTATACCATATTGAATTATTTAAGTTTTTAAAATATGTATACCTATTAGATCACCCATATCCAAACTTATGATTGCCCTAGCACAAACATCAATAATAGCCTAACCTTTAATCAAAATAGGTGCTATTTATAGTTGCTATTTATCAGTTATAAAGTTGTTTTGTTTGACTGGCTGTAATATCATTGAACAAGTAAAGTCCAAACTTTATCTTGTTATGTGTGTAAAAAGCATTAAGAAATAAGTATATAATATTATGAACTTTTTAAAAACATGCCAGCATTATTTATTCATTTATTTTTATTTATTTTATTAGATTTATACCCCACCTCAATTCCCCAGTCAGGGGAACTCGAGGCGGCTGTATTACAGAAGATTACAGAAGATTATACAGTTATTAAGAGTGGGGAGTGGAGGTGGACAAACTGTAAGCACAAAGGTCAACCTAGTTCAACAACCTGCTAACTACAAAGACTAAGCAGATGTCTTTTCGAGAATCTCTGAAAATGGATGTATCTATAAAACAGCCATTTCCCTAAGCTTTTCTTCAGTGAGTTGAATTTGATGACATACTTCCTCTGAGCATATAGTCATAATTACTAATGCAATTAATAGAACCTTGCTTCCATAAATCTCTCTAAATCCCTTTTAAAACAATTTAATCACAAAGCTTACCTTGTATGGCAGTTTAAAGTGGGAGTTCATGAGATTAACATATCTCAGTTTTGTCACTTGGGTGATTAAGTCTGTATGTATCAATCCATTTTCTGTTTTCATTGCAATACAAATTCAAAGTGGCAGTTCTTGTGTAATGTTACTCTAAATCCACCCATTATTGTCTCATTTTTGTGTTGATTTCTTACCCAAGAAAACCAAATACTCCTGTCCAATTTTGTTTTGTTTTTAATGTACTCTTTACCACTAGGGAAATTTATTTTGGGTTTCTTTTCTTCCTTATTTTATGAGAACAGATTGTGATAATTAAGAACTCTGAGTAAATGAAGTGCGGGAGTGAGTGTTAAAACTATTTCAAAATTGTGACCCAGCATGTATGAAGGCCAGATCTTTAACTTAAGACTTCCTGAGGTATATTAAATATAAGTTGAATAATTTAAGATACATGCAGGGCTTTAGTCTGACATTGAACATATGTTGTAGGAAATATCTACAGGTAATCCTCATTTAATTTTAATTCACTCAGTGATCAACTCACAACAGTGCTCAGTGAGTGGCAGTTATGACTGATCCTTGTACTTATGTCATTATTAGGGACCAGAAGATCCAGAATTTCTGTCATTAAGCAACGTGATCATGTCATATCATCCTTCATCAACCTTGAACCTTGGGGGCGCAGTGGTTAAATGCAGTACTGCAGACTTGCCAGCTGTTAGCAGTTGGGCAGATCGAATCTCACAAGGCTCAAGGTTGACTCAGCCTTCCATCCTTCTGAGGTCAGTAAAATGAGGAGCATGAATGTTGGGGACAATATGCTGTAAACTGCTTAGGGAGAGCTGAATAAGCACTGATAAGCAGTGTATAAATCTAATTCCTAGTGCTAATTGCTATTGCTATTGCTATTGGTGACTGCATTGCTTAGCATTCTGGTCCCAAATGCCATAGTTAACCAAGGACTTCAGGTAACTGCTCCATATTAATGTCTGGTCCACTGGCACATAGGTGCCTTTTTAGGTACAGGTAGTCCTTGAGTTACAACTAAAATTGAGCCCAAAATTTCTTTTGCTAAGTAAGACAATTAAGTTAATTTTACAACTTTTCTTGCCATGGTTGTTAAGTGAATACTGCAGTTGTTAGGTTAATGACACGGTTCTTAAATGAATCTAGCTTCCCCATTGACTTTGCTTGTCAGAAAGATGCAGAAGACTCTGGGGCACTCTAACCATCATAAATATGAGTCAGTTGACAAGCACCTGTAATCTGATCATGTGATCATGGGGATGCTCCAATGGATGTAAGTATGATATCCAGTCATAAGTCACTTTTTTCTGTGCCATTGTAGCTTTGAATGGTCAATAAATGAACTCTTGTAATTAGAGGATTACCTGTATTTACTCTAAATCTCCAAAGAATGTACGCTAAGTAAGAGTTGGATTTAATATAACTTAAATGGCTTGGGAGCAGATCAGGTTATTTGAGGAACCATCTCTTCCCAATCACATCTACCTGCCTATGTCATCTGATGGGACTCAAGAGGAAAGCCTTTTCTTTCTGCCTGCCTGCCCATTAGCCCTCCCAGGGTCTAGCTGACCTTCCAGAAGGGCCAGAGTCATGACTCCTGCCAACTTGCTTGAAGTTCTGGTAGTGGTGGGTGAATTGTTAGTAAATTGACTTCTTTCTCCTGCTTATATTTGCATGGTTCTTAATAGTTGTAATGGTTTTAATGCTTTTGTACTTAAGTAGTTGAAGGTGACGTACAAAGGTTATTTTGGAGTTGTTTTTGCATTTTTAACTTTGTAAGCCACCCAGTCACATAGCTGAGATGGGAAGATATATAAACTGAATAAATAAAATATGAAAATTGAGAATACAAATGGTTTCTGAAAAGTTAAAAAAAAAGTTAAAAGTCAAAAGGCTGCCCCTGAAAAGTATCTGGAAGCTTCAACTGGTCCAGAATGCGGCCGCACGAGTAATCATGGGGGGTCTCTCGATACTCCCATGTCACACTACTCTTGCACGGCTTGCACTGCATGGCTTGCACTGGCTTCTAGTAGGCTTCCAGGTCCAATTCAAAGTGCTGGTTATTACCTTTAAAGCCCTACATGGCATTGGACCGGGTTACCTTTGAGACCGCCTCCTGCCACCAGTTGCCTCCCAGTGCCCCGTGAGGTCACACAGGGTGGGCCTCCTCCGGATACCATTGGCCAGGCAATGTCACCTGGCAATCCCATGGAGGAAGGCCTTCTCTGCAGCAGCCCCCACCCCCTGGAATGAACTACCTCCGGAGCTCTGAAGCGTCCCAGACTTGAGAATCTTCCGCAAAGCACTCAAGACCTAGCTGTTCCAGATAGATTAGCTTAACCCATCATAAATTTGTAATTTTTAGGGGGGGGGGTTAAATGTGTGTATAATATGTGTTTTATGTTGAGAGCCGCCCTGAGTCCTACGGGATTGGGCGGCATACAAATTAAAGTATTTATTATTTATTTATTCTGATAACCCCTGTAGCAATATATTGCTAATTTACAGTTTTAAAAATTAACCAAATTGTCACCATTTTCATTCAGTCAAATCAATTTTTATTTGGCTAGAACCAAGATAAAGCTTGCATTAAGGTTTATGTGGTTTACCTGTACTTCTTTCCAACATGTGTTAACCAATGAGTATAAGTTCCAGGACATTCTATGATCTTTAAAAAAAATAGATGCATGCCAAGAACAGCCGCCAAAATTAGTTCTTTGGCTACTGAAATGCCACAATTTGAGGAAGGAGGGGAAAGAGAAATAGCAATACCGTACATGGCACAGACATTCAAATAAATGAATAATTTAGTAAGTGTATAAAGGAAACAAATGAAGGAAATGGACTTAACAATAAACTGAAATGGAATAACAAAATAATAAAAGTCTTCTATTTCTCCAACTCCAATTTCCAGAATTTATTATTGTAAATAAGACTTGGCTCAATTATCTATTAATAAAAAAGAAAAGTTTCTTTTTATCAGACTACATCCACTCTACAAACCTTATCTGATTTAAAATTATAGTTAAAATAAATTGTAGAAGCTTATAATTCATCTTTAAGATCTGCTGTCATCTAATAGAAATACATTTTAAGATTTTTGGGGAGAAAAATAGTGGCAGTAGTAGCAGCTGAATAAGACTTTGTATTTGGAGTGTAAATACAGTCTTAAATCTTAAATCATTCTGTAACAGAGTAAATAAAATGTCATTTACAGTGTTGCAGAAATTGTTATTTGACACTGATATTTTAATATAGTATCTGTCAAACCCACACCTGAATTTCATTTTATTTTTCCTGAAACTTCTGTTTTGTTTCAATACAGTACATTAGATTTCACAGAAATACTGCAAATGCCTGTTTTCCTTGTGTTCTATAAAATTGCTGTTACTTGTATAGAGACCTCTAGTGTTTCATTTCTTGTAGCTTGTAGGATCTATTTAGAAAATAAATGTGTTGTGGGAAAGCAATATTTTGTTTCTGTCCTATTTTTTCCCCTAGGAGGTTTTAGGATTTTTGTTACTTTAATTCTACCAACACATGTACTGTTACATATAGAAATTAAACTGTTATATATAGAAATTAAACATTCTAAAACCCAATGCCAATATATGAGCAAACTTAAATGGTAGCAATAGTGAAATATAATAAGCTATGAATATGTTCATCTGTGTTGCTTGTGTAGTGTAATGTGTTTATTTTGTTCACATATTCACAGAATATATTCTTAAATTTAGCCTATATTTAGCCATGCACATATATGCACGCCTTTTGTGATTTGAACATAGATTATTCATTATTATTCTATCATTCTTGGTTGTCATTGGAAATTTTGACATGGAAACCTAGAAGCAATTAATGCCTGGCACACAAAAATGTGCATTATCATTCAGGAAACTTCTTCATTTTATTGTGTTACCTTGGCATTTACTTTCCCTCCAATTTCTCTAAATTAACAAACCGTTCTTAGTGCAGGAAAAGCCAAAGAGAGGCCTGTTGCTCCTCAGTACAAGAAATCCTCTTTTCCCCTCTCACCGTGTTTGTGGCTTGAGTGAAATGCTGTGAATTAAAAGTTATTTTCTAGAGCCACCAACATTTTCTCTTCCTTTCTGATCGAAAGAAACAAGATGGGGAGTCAGCGGGCATCTCATTCCCATTCCGTCCTCATACAGCCACTGTTGTATTACAGGTCCTGCAGAATGTAACTGCTGCGGCTGGACAAAGGCCCTATTCAGGATGGAGGCAACGTCTCTTCCGCACCACTCTCCAGTCACAGAGAGCTTGGCTTGTGCAGACTATCTGACAGACACAGGATTCTCTGATTAAACAAAACACTCAAAGGATTTCAATTTATCGTTCAGAATTTGTCTACTGAGATGAAGACTTCCCCATTCAGTCCCAGAACAACCTGAAAAATCAGCTGCAGCTCACTTTTCTCCACATCTACGGAACAGTATTTTGCTATTCTCAAAATACTGTTTCGTATAATGTTGGCTGCCCTGGGTAACCCCCCCTCCGCTGTGCTCTAGATGGTACGTTCCAAAGTTGCTGAAGTTGTAAGAAGATATTGTTTCTAATCTACTGCCTCTGAAATCCCATTGCAGGGGTCATTTCCTGACTTTTATGTCATTTCAATCAAGTCCCTTAAAAGTTCCATTCCCTTGTGACCGAGTAAACCGAGAACATAATTGCCATGTTTTCCCATAACAATTCCATGGCTTAGCCACTGAAATGTACATTTATAGGTTTAACTACACAGGAGATGGGGATAAAAAACATGTGAGAATCTAAATGGAGGCATATGAGTTGCTCTTCAAAATATTATCTATCTGTAAGGACATGTAAGGAAGAGCAAATAACCCTATTGATTTCAGGGGAAGATTAATTTTTTCTTGAAATCTCTCTCTCTACTAAATAAATATAACTTGGCCAAATTATAACAATATAATAAATGCAAACAGCAAGAGAAAGTTAAATGTTTCAGATTAAGGATCTATATTATCCTTAGACATATTTTCCAATAATAGGGAAGCTAATACTGATATAAATTCGTTTGGATGCAGAGATTACAGGTAGTCCTCAACTTGTAAATCATAGCATAGGCCATACATCTATCTATCCTTCTCTCAAAAATAAAATCTAATAAACAGTCCAAATAATAAAATTATCTAAATAGGTCCATACAAATCTGTGTGGAAAGATTGAACAGTCTTCTTCATGGAGATTTTAATATCGCAGTTACAGATTCTTATGATCTCATCTGCCTCAATATGTGCTTTTGTTTCAGGCAAAATTAAATTGGTCATGGAAATATATTAGTATTTGTGGGAGGTAATCAGATAAAACTGGAAGAAAAAAGGAAAGATTGCACAGATTATCATCCCGATTTCCAGACTCTACAGATACATAGAGATAAAATCAGATTCATTCTGAAAACTATTCTACTGAGCCATCAAATCTTGTTGATAGTTTATATCTTTTGTAGTGTTAAATACACATGAAAGAGTCTTGCTGAAAGGAGAATATGTTCTGCTGATCTCAAAGAAGTCTGTGCTCTACGCTTGGTACAAAGCAGCAGAGTGTAACTGCTTTGGGAATGAGAACTGTGCTTGACTTTGAATGGGATGCCAAGAACTACATCAAGAAATTGCTAGACAGTGCCAGGACAAAAATGAAGTCTGGTTTAATATAATTTAAATAAAATGCAATTTAATAAAGTGCAATAATATGATGGCTTCCCATTTTATTTCACCTGCCTTTCTCCTTAAAAATTTCAGGGGCAATTTTTTGCAGGTCTCAGTGGATAGACTCGAGGCTTAGAAGAGGCACAGGTTGTACATTCTGTGATGGAAGGAATAGCCATGAGGAAAGTAAATTTTCCCAGACAATGTTTTGCCCAAAAAACTAACATCTGCAGGACATGTACAGTACCTCAGTGCTATACCCATTGTTTCATCAGAATTAATTTCTTCCTTGTCTCTCTTTTAAAATAGAGCATGCAACCACAAATTCTTTTAACCATCAAATTAAAATTCAAATATTGAAAATAATACATGTCACTGTTGCAAACTGCAAATGAGATGTATATAATTTGTCCTTCCAGAGCTATATGGGGAAGGGATTGTCATCCTCCTATGCACAAATAGTTCAACATTCTTTATATCTTGATATGTTCCAAACATCATATTTATAGCCAAAAATTATGTATCCTTGGCATACTTAAATCCATCTGCATGAACAATTAATTCTTCTGTACCATTATTGTGCTTTGACCCTAGAGAAGTATATTGCTTCACTAATTCACGGAGGTCTCTTTTTACTTTTAACACAGGGTGGGTTAATTAGTGGGGGAGAAGAAAAATGCACGACGGAACTGATCAAGTTCACTCCCCTCCTTTGGAATTTGTAACAAGCATAATTTTCAATGTGACAACTTGGTACAAAGTAGAAAATGGCTAGAATGTAGACATACTAGAAATTAAATACATCAGCAGTACAAACTGAACAAGACTCCTAGGAATGATAATAATAAATGTATGGAAGACTGAAATTAACATTATTATTAAAAAAGAGATAATCATAATATAGTGTATAACTTTGATCTCAGTCCATTCAGGTACAGAACCATGAATAAGATAGCTTGTAGGTGGCCTGCTAGTTCCAGTTCAGATAACAGATAATAGGTTGACAAAAAATCGATTTAACCTTTGGTTTTGTTGAAGGAGTTTTGCTTTTAAATTTCAGTAACAATAATAGATATAAATACATGGGCTCTGATTTCAAATAACACTCCCACAAAATGGGTGGGTTATCTAGGGGAAAAAACCACTCACACAAAACAGTGAGCAGATTCAATTGCCTATGTTTCCTGTTACATTTTTTGGAAAACTATTTAGCTATTTATTTTTTTTAGTAGGAGGAAGAGAGGAAGCTGAAAGAGTAAGGTGCATCAAAGAAAATTGCCTCCCTCCCCCGTGAACACAATTCCTATGCAGTGATGGTTTTCTGAACCGGTTCGCATAATTGCAGGGTTGTCTGAACCGGAAAACATATCATAATTCAGTGTATT
>JANHGC010009443.1:254067-264879 GCA_027560395.1 Boaedon fuliginosus | reverse complement strand
CTCTCTTTCTCTTTTCCTCTCTCTCTTTCTCTCCCCCCCTCTCTCCCTCTTCCTCTCCTTCTCCCTCTCTCAGTCACACACACCACTTAGTCATCTATTATCCTTCATATCAGACTGGTTTGATTAACTGCATTTATCTAAGTTAAGAGGTTGGAGAAATGAGTGGTGGGGTCAGGTTTTAATATTATATATTAATAAAGAAAACTTTTCTTAAAGAGACAGATTTTTCCTCCTAACAACTTACCTTTTAACAAAAGGTCTCTAGATAGTTGGATGGATATTTAAATGGACCTATACAGCTGTATTTGACTGTTGGAGAAAAGCATTGCATTGGATTTGGGCCATAAGTCCACGTATAAATCAAAAACTCTTCGGTCAATCGTCACTCAATTTACATAGCTAGTATTATCTAATCAACAAAGCTCAATAAGGAACATAACCAAGTGTAAATCTTAACCTGATGAAATCAGAGCCTAGAAAGATCATAGCTGAATAATTTAGTCTTCAACCTTATAATCGGTTTTAAAAAAACAGTCACCATTTTACATGTATTTGTTGCCAATTCTTTTCAGCAAACCAAAACATGAGGTTTACTTTGAATTAGAGCTGCATAGGTAACTTTTTCCATAATTTAGTTAAACACTCTAGAGGAGCTGGACGTCTCACTGACATAAGATTCACAGTCTCTAAAACAAATAAAACAATTCCATCTATGTAGAATAAACAGCCTAGTCCAGGTGAAAGAAGACAAGTTGGTTGAATATATTCAATATTATCATTACACAAACCAAATATAACATTATATACATAATCTTTGATGATTTATTTGCAGCTCCTACTTAACTGCCAGTGATGAGTTAACAATATAATAAAAGGCTATTGTTTTATTATGTGTGTGTCTAATGCAATTCTAAGTGGTCAAAATTATGGAGAAATAAAATCATGGACAGGATCTCAAATGTCATTAAGTACAGTTGTAGGTTCTGCTAAAGTAGTTGGCAATTGGAGTGCTAAGTTTGAAATTCTGATATTATTTTTGGTCATTAAATAGTAACCTTAGAACAGGGGTGTCAAGCTCATGTCGTCACAGCTGCATCACCTGATGTATTGGGATTTTTTTCCCCTTTGCTAAACCAGACGTGGCTAGCACGTGACACATCCAGCCCGCGGACCGGGAGTTTGACAGTCCTGCCTTAGAAGTAGGTAACAAATTCCAAAACTATTCTAGAGAAAGTCTCACAATGTATTCATATAATTATTGCAGCATTATGTGTAATCAATTAATATATCTGATAGCAACATTTGCAAAATTTTAAATTAAACTATCCAAAATGGGGGTGATATGGCTCTATTTCAATGTTAGGCTTTTCCCCTTTATTAATGACTATTTAAAATACCATCTTAAGTCACAGAGATTATTTTGACCATAAATTGAAATCTTTATGAAGGCTGCAATTCTTTAACACAGTTGAACCTTAAAGAAAAAAATTGAAACCTTTTATTGTGCTAATTGACAAATAATTTTCCATGCTCTCTCTACACTACAGCACACACACACACACTTTTTTTGCCAATTGAACATTCATTTTAAATTTCCAGCTTTTAGAAATTTAGAGCAATGGATGCCAATCAATTTGTTCCCTTGCCATATCAATACATGCAGAATATTATTTTTTTAACATTGAAAATAAATGGCATCACAATTGTTATGAATTGTCTCCAAAGACTCAATTATAATAGTATTATTTTATTTTGTTGCAAATTTTCAAGTAAGAAGCCAATAATTTTCCCATTTCTTTCTCTTTGTTCCAAATATGTGTGTTTCATTTTAAAAAAAAGCTATCCACACTCTCCTTAGCAGTTCATCAAAACGACAAATCGAATTCATAAAGGACATTACTATTATATGCACCAAAGCTGAGTTTTAGATTTTTCTTTCCTATAATCAAATTAAACTGCTGTTTATCAGTGCTTTGCATATATTTCTTCAATTGCCATGTCCGTTCTTGAGATTACCTGATTCAATTGACGTGCTTTAAAGCAGAGAGATATACTATTTGTGTTTTCAGGTTTTTCTTTCAAATAAATTTGATTTTAACTGTAGAAATTTATTCTATTTTATAATATATGTTATTGCTTCATTTGTGTTATTTTGTAATAACTCATATTTCTTGAAATAATAAACAGGAATTTCTGAAGATTTATTTTCTGTATGTACCTTGATCCAGATTGATCCACCATTTGACAAAAGAATATTGATCCTTGCCCTTTGCTACAAAAGGGTTTATTTAGAAGAAGGACAATGCTCAAAAAGACATTTCAGATCCTGATGTCTGCCAAGAATTTCTGAAGTTTTGCAGCCTCACTTTTTTAATTCACGTCTTTAAAATGTTTCTCTATACGTTCTTAGTTGCAGCATGAATGAACTACACAAATAAAATAGGAAACTGCCTGAGCATGGAGGCCAGCACTAAAAATCTAAATGATTCATACTGAAATGTCATAAAAAACCAAAATAAACAAAACTGAAAAGAGAGAGAGAGATCTTTTTGTTACTATTTTTAAGTATATCATCGTGTTAAGGAGTGACTTGCTAAAGTCCCTGAACAGAACCAGAAAAGAGAAATGGTCCAGGACTGTTGAAAATTTAAACTTTGCCCACTCTAGCAGGGAGGCCTGGACCCTTATCTGAAAATTGGATTCATCACCCACCCTGTCGAGAATACATTCTACCCTCAACATGTACTCCATAGCTAACTATCAGGTCTCTAACTATCAAGGGCTATAAGATATAAGAAATTCACCAAACAAGTTAGATATGAACCTGAACTGTTGAAACATAATGTTCTACTGCATACTTTATATTCACAGCCATTTACACTAGAAGAAATGCAGAAGGATCTGGATTCTTTACAAAATGATAATGCTGAAGGATTTGATGGCATGTACTGAAGAACTGTGGGCCAAAAACTAAACGTTAGCTTGCCTCCTTTTTCAGTTCTGTACTCTATCCAGGATAGCTTCCTCCTATATTCAAGAAAACCAAAATTATTACAATTTTGAAACCAGGGAAGGATCCAAACCGTCCCCAAAGTTACAGGCCAGTTGGTCTTCTCTATGTCACTTACAAACTTTTAGAAAGACTTGTGTTAGAATAGCCTTCGCAGCAGAATTGGTAATTGAAGTAGAACAAGCTGGATTCCATCCCAAACATGATCCTTATAGTGATCAAGTCCTTGCACTAACTTCCTACCTAGAGAAAAAGATTTCAAAGGAAAATGAAAAATGTCTATGTCTTTCTTGACTTCTCGGCAGCTTACAATACTGTCTGGAGAGTAGAACTATTCTTCAAACTAATCAAGGTCGCAACAGCATTGCCTTGATTGACAACATGCTGAGTAACAGGTTACTTGAAGTTTTCACAGAGCTCAACAGAAGCAGATACTGTATCATAAGTTAAATAATGGACTACCATAAGGAACAGTGCTATCCCTGCTTTGTTAATTTGTACACTTATGACCTGCCTGAAACTGTTTCTCAGAAATTTATTTATGCCAATGACATCAATCTCTCAGTCCAAAGAACCAATTTCACTGATGCAAAGGGTATCCTTTCTCAGGATCTGCAGAAGCTAGATGACTACTTCAACTTAGGATATCTGCTTCTGTTGAGTTCTGTGAAACCAAACCTAACAAAAACAGAAGTAGCCAATTCCACCACAGCAATAGACATGCAAATTACCAACCCTCAGTGAAGTTCCAGAACCATATTTTACAGTGTAATAAGTCTTCAAAGTACCTGGGGTAATATTGGAGAGATCATTAAGCTTCTAACAACACCTAGAGACAGCTGCAAAATTGAAAAGCTATGTCAATTTACTGAAAAGACTGGCTGGAACATCTTGGGTTACTGATGTTAACACCCTACAAATAACAGCCTTGGCTCTGGTTTATTCCACAGCTGAATATTGTGCCAGTGTGTGGGTTAACACAGTTTTTTGTTTTCAGAGTAGATTAGGATGTCATTGAGGTAAAGTATCACAAACCTGTCAATTACATCAGAAAAAAATGTCATTAAAAAGGGCAGTTAAAAATTCAAGGCTGTCTAATGAGATTGTACATTTTACAAAGATTCAACTTTGTAAATATGTGTTCCCTTAGTAATATATTCAATAAGCCTGATGTGAGGGGCAGTGGATAATTGTCCCTAACTGCCACAGCATTAAGGTCTTTGTAGTCATGGAGAGTCATCAGGAGAATCTCCCCATTTAGTTTTGCAGAAACATGGCATTACTTTTTGGGTACAATAAAGCTAGACATCCAGAAGTACGGGCAGAATTTCAAAGAGGCAGAGGAGCTAGAGATCAAATTGCCAACATACACTGGGTCATAGAGAGAACTAGGGAGTTCCAAAAAAACATCTACTTCATTGACTATGCTAAAGCCTTTAATTGTGTGAAACACAACAAATTGTGGCAAGTTCTTAAAGAGATGGGAGTACCAGACCATCTTATTTGTCTCTTGAAAAACCTATATGCGAGTCAAGAAGCAACAGTGAGAACTGGACACAGAATCACTGATTGGTTCAAAATTGAGAAAGGAGTTCGGCAAAGCTGTATACTGTCGCCTTGCCTATTTAACTTATATGCAGAGCATATCATGAAAAAGGCGGGGCTAAATGAATCACAAGTTGAAATTAAGATTGCAGGGAGAAATATCAACAACCTCAGATATGTAGATGATACCACTCTAAAGGCAGAAAATGATGAGGAACTAAAGAACCTCTTGATGCGGGTGAAGGAGGAGAGTGCAAAAGTTGGTTTAAAACTCAACATTAAGAAAACTAAGATCATGGCATCTGGCCCTCTCAATTCCTGGGAAATAGATGGCAAAGAAATTTATTTATTTAATTAAATTTATACCCCACCTCTCTTCCCCCATCAAGGGGAACTTAAGGCGGCTTACAACAAGGTTAAAATGCAAACAATAAAACATAGTAAAAACAATAAAATAACAATAAAATCAGCAATTAACTCCAGTCATACAGCACACAAACAATCATTCTTCCAGGGGGTTCATCAGTTCCACGCCTGCCAACAGAACCATGTCTTCATGGCTCTGCGGAAGGCCAACAGACTCGGGATGGTTCACATCTCCATGGATAACTGGTTCCAGAGTGCCGGTGCCACCACAGAGAAGGCCTTTGACTAGGGACCCAACAGCCGACATTGTTTAACTGACAATGACATAGAAGCCTGTCTCTGTGAGATCTAACTGGGCACTGAGAGGCATGAGGTGGCAGAATGCGGTCTCTAAGGTAGCCCACTCCTATGCACTGAAGGGCTTTAAAAGTTGTCATTAGCACCTTAAATTGAACCAGAAGACTATTGGGAGCCAGTGTTGCTCATGGAGGAATGGTGTTATATGGGTGCCCCAAGGTACTTCCTTTATCACTTGCATGGATGCATTCTGGACCAATTGGAGCTTCCGAGTGCTATTCAAGGGCAGCCCCATGTAGATCGCATTACAGTAATCTAACTGAGAGGTGACAAGGGCATGAGGGACTGTAAGAAAAGCCTCCTGGTCCAAAAAGGGCACAACTGGTGCAACAGGTGAACCTGTGCATAAGCTCCCAGGAGATTTCCTGGGCTCCAAGATCACTGCAGATGGGGACTGCAGCCAAGAAATTAAAAGACGCTTGTTCCTAGGGAGGAAAGCTATGGCAAGTTTAGACAACATACTAAAAAGCGGAGACATTACCCTGTCAACAAAAATGTGTGTAGTCAAGGCTATGTTTTTTCCAGTTCCAATATATGGCTGTGAGAAGGAAGACTGAGCATCAAAGAATTGAGGATTTTGAACTATGGTGTTGGAGACTCCTGCGAGTCCCTTGGACTGCAAGGTGATCAAACTGGTCAGTCCTAGAGGAGAGCAACCCTGACTGCTCTTTAGAAGGCCAGATCCTGGAGATGAAACTCAAATACTTTGGCCACCTCATCAGAAGGAAGGACTCACTGGAGAAGAGCCTAATGCATTTAGGGCAAAAGAAGAAGGGAATGACAGAGAATGAGGTGGCTGAATGGAGTCACGGAAGCAGTTGGTGAGAGATTAAATGGACTCCATGGGATGGTAGGGGACAGGAAGCCTTGAAGGAACATTGCCCATGGGGTCAGACATGGCTTTGCAACTAATAACAACTTCTGTAAGAGGTCTATGGAGGAGATTGATAGAGTATATGAGGTATCCCTAGTAGCTTGGATCCATCAATCTATCTATTTAATCACTAAGTATTGACACCAACCTGATGGCACATAATCAATTGAAAAAAGAAAGATAATTAAAGGTATTGATGACATCCTATTGCACAACTCTGAGTAACTTCTTCTAGTATCCGAAATACTGTATATTATAAACAGTGTAGGAGACAATAAATTGAGTATTAGAAGACAAAGGAGAAAAATGATTTTATTTATTTGTTTGTTTGTTTGTTTGGATTTATACCCCGCCTCATTTCCCTGGTCAAGGGGAACTATAGTCCCCTGGCACTAGTTAAAAAAATAGCAGCCCAAAACCAGTCCCCTGAGCAATTCATGGCATCATGGTTCCAAGTTATACCACCAACAGAATCAAAACTCCAAGCTCAATGTCTTCCTCAAAGCATAAATTTATTGAAGATGTCATATTGGCACACCTGGGAAAAACCCAAAATTAAAATCCTGCATTTTTCTCACCCATCTTATGTGAGAGTCTACAGGACTGCCACATGATTGATTATAACAAAAGCCACTGAGGGAGCCAAAAGATCATGTAGATTAACATATTGCCTCAATCAAACTTCAATCAAGCAGAGAAGCTAGAGCAAGCTCACTACTATATCCTGAATGAGATTGACTGAATAGACCCAGAACATTATTTTTACCTAGATACAAAATTACTATATTCTCAGTCATCTTACTGAAGACTTGAATCCTGTAATTATATGGATAGAAATAAAAAAAAAATCAAGGCCAAAATAAGGTGTTTTCAGTAAAGCTTTATAATTGACTCCTTCAAGTGTTTATCTGGCACTTATCCTATAGTGCTTAACCCAGTTAGGCCTATTTAGACAGGAAGGAAAGAAAGACAAATAGAAGCTCCCATCCTTTCAGACACCTTATTCATATCTTCAGGTTCTGTAAGCTGCAAAAAAACCCACTGAATCTGACAAGCAGTTGCCAGGATTTTCTTTCTGTACCATGCCCCAAGACTGAGGAAAGTCAAATTGAGATACATCAGACTGACTTGATTTGAACAGATCAATACGTGTCCATTTCTCAAGGAGAGCTTTCAACGAAGGGTCCCTTGGTCCTTTCTGAGCTTGGTTGTTTTCTTTAAGTTGTTTCGTTACCTAAACTAGGTAATGTCATCAGCAGGGGTGGGTTTTAGCTGGTTCAGGCTGGTTTGGGTGAACCGGATGTTAACTTGCCAACTGGTTCGCTGAACTGGTATTTTGAATCACCGACTGTCCCTCCCCTCCTAGGAGTCTCCACGTGGATGCCAGGTAAGTGTAGGCCATGGGGGAGGCTCTGGAAGGTCTGTTTTCACTGTCCCCAGGCTCCAGAGAATCCCCTGGACCCTGGCGAAGCCAAAAACCGGGCCTCTCAGAAGTAAAAAATCGGCCCAAAACAAGCCTATTTTGGGGCTCCAGAAGGCCTGTGGAGGCTGGGAGAGGCATTTTTGCTCTCCCCAGGCTGCAGGGAATCCCCTGGAGCCTGGGGAAGCCAAAAATCGGGCCTCCCAGGAGTAAAAAATAGGCCCGAAATGGGCCTACTTCTGGTGTGTTTGGGGGAGACTGTTTTTGCCCTCCCCAGGTTCCAGGGAAGCCCCTGGAGCCTGGGGAAGGTGAAAATGGCCCCCCCTCCCATGGTGCAGGAGGCCAACCTGGCCACGCCCACCATGGCCATGCCCACCCAACAACCGGGCAGAGAACTGGTTGTTGGCATTTTTGAAACCCGTCCCTAGTCATCAGTCTAGCGCTAGTGGAGCTTTCAATTGTTCTAGATTCCCTTCCGCATTATTTTGGCACAGTATGGGAAGCCATCACCATCACCAACCAGCAGACATAGAGAAGGACATTTGTAAGTTTCATACACTGCTACACAGTAGGATTATGCATAGACCAAAAAGAGAACCTTTTTCTATGTCACAAATGTTTCCTCATTGCATTCCAACCCTATATCCATACATTGTATTGTCAGTTCCTAGATAACACAGACACAAGCCATATATCAAATTTATATTTTAAGGCATTATCTTCCAATATTCTTCCTGTCAACAGTAACAACAACAAATTAAAAACAAAAGCCAAAATCTCTGGTTCATATAGGACAGATGCTCAACAACTATCAACACTTGGTTATGTGAATATTATGTGCCAAAATAAATATTTAAAGATAATGTCAAATGTAAGGTATCAGGAGCCAGAGTAGTTCAAAGGAATACAGGTTTATTGCATGCTAACACTCTCCACAAGAATCTGAACTACTAATGGTCAAAGCATATTGGCAGGAGATAAGGGTCAATGAAATCCAAGGTGGGGTGGACTTTGATTTCTTGTGAGAGTGATGGGACTTACTCAAGACTTATGACACACTTGATCTTTTTCTCAGGTTCAGCCTGGTCATCCCCTATAATTATATAGTTCACAGGGAAATATTGATCAAATGTTACCACATCTCACCCAGGGATGGGTTCCTACTGGCTCGCTGGTTACCCGCTTTGTGGGCGCGCTTCCCGATTGGCTGTCAAAATCTTTGTGGTGTTCTGCAAGCACTCTGATCCAACAGCTGCATGGCGGCTAGATGTTGGATCAGAGTGCTTGCAGAACACTATGAAGATTTTGAAGTCAATCGCGCGCAGTGCGCATTTGACCAGCGATCGGGAAGTGCGCCCACAAAGCAGGTAACCAGAGAACTGGTAGGAACCCATCCCTGAGCCTTGTGTGCACTTGCCGATACTTGGAGATTACTGTGCTCTGTCTTGTGGGGTTTTCCTGGTTTGCCTGCTTCGGTGGACTGTTGACCCTGGTTACTGTTTGGCTAACCTAGTTTACTGGACTACTCACAGCCACTGCTGAAGATGCATGTGAGAGCTTTGCTCCAGAACTTGTAGTAAACATGGGGACCTTTGGGATCAAAGTTGGAGCAATAAAGAGGAATGAGACCTGTTCTCTAGCTATGTTGCTTTTGGGGCAAGGCCCGGGTCATCACATTCTCTCTCTCTCTCTCTCTCTCTCCCTCTCTCTCTCCCTCCCTCCCTCCATCATTCATCTTGATATATCTGTCAACAAATGTTAAACCAAACATACCTTTTAATTCAACTAAAACATGAAAAACATGACTCCCAAAAAAGTACAAGTGTACAAATGCATTAAACTGAAGATATATTTTAATGCATTTTACTTTTAGAAGTTAAATTTACTACTTGCCTGGATGAAGCTTTGGGGATTTTTCTTGATGTAGAAAGTGTTGTTTTTAAAAAAAATTCAAATGAGTCTGGTATTCAAAATCCCATCTGCAAATGTTATTCTTTCATATGTTAACTCTCTAGACATTGATTTTACTTTCTCACTATCTTAATGTTTTTAGTATTACCTTATATAATTATTTTAATCAATGAGGCCCTAAAGTACTTTTATATAAGGCAATGTTTCTTTCAGTGTTCATTTATATTGAGTCAAATTAACTGTACTTGAACAACTTTAAAAACTATGCCTCAAGAGTTTTCAAACTATTAAATATTTTCTATTATGAGGACTTGGAATTGTTCACTGCAGAGAATAAAGTACCACTTTTGCATACATTCCACAAACATTTCATGCTTCACAAAGCCACAATAAATTTTCTTCCTGATTACTTGTGTAATCTAAGGATATCCTGCTGTTTTATCAAAAGCCTTATTAATTTCATTCAAGTATTAAAATTAGCACCTGAAGAGATCATTTTCTGATTGTTTGACTTTTAGAATAATTAGTAATAACTTCTTCATTTATCATGTATAGTTCTAATTTTTAATCTCTCAATCATTTATTTTGGAAAAAAGAAGCAAGATGTGAACCAATTCTTAAAATAGCAATGGTAGTTTCATTGGAAATGAAGTAAGATTTTCAATTAAATATATTGTACATAATCTTTTAAAAAAATTAGATATACAATCATTTAGCAGCAACTCGTACCCACTTTAATTGAAATATAGTTCAGTAAATTGTGGGAAATTTACTTCTGATATTCCATTTATCAGAATTTAAAATTCTGTTAAGACATTTTAGTTATATAAACCCTGACTTGAGTCATATATGGTTATTATTGATTGATTGATTGATTGTACTTATATCCCGCCTTTCTTCGCCGGTCAAGGGGAACACAAGGCGGCATACAACAATATATAAAACAATAAGCGTTAAAAATTACAATAAAAACATCAACAATAACAATTTTAAAACAATTCTCAAAAATTCATGATAAAACACACAATAATGATATTGTGATATGCTATGTAGATTTCTAATGAGGAAACATGTAATCTTAATTATTATTACTGCTTAAATAAAGTCATACTTAAGGAATCCAAATAGTGTTCCCAGATACATTACAACTGCGCAAATCTTTGAAGAAATGTTTAATTTGATAAACCTTTAATCGATTCATTATATCAAGCAGCTTTGCAAAACCAATAAGGAACGGTTTCAAAATAGCAAAAAAGAGAGAGAGAGAGAGAGAGAGAGAGAGAGAGAGAGAGAGAGAGAGAGAGAGAGAGAGAGAGAAACACTTAGTTT
>JANHGC010009443.1:236559-247650 GCA_027560395.1 Boaedon fuliginosus | reverse complement strand
ACTCATAGGTTAGTCAGTGGATGACATCCCCTGAAAATAAGACCGGGTGCCTTTTTGGGTGGCAAAAAAAATATAAGGCAGGGTCTTATTTTCGGGGAAACACGGTATATGTTTATATATATATGAAAACATATATATATGTTATGTGTGTATATATATATAAACATGTATATATATATACACACATACACACACACACACACACATATATGTATTATTTGAAGGTAACATGAGTCTTTACAAACAGGCTTACTGATTCCTCATGGTATTTATGAGAGATATATGATGATACAACTCCCACAAGGGGCCATATGCAGCTTGTTCCTTCTCACATCCTACTTTAGCTTTCTATATTCAGATCCATGAATGAGAGGAAGTGGGCAGGATATTGCAAAATCAGCTGATTCCTATTCTGTGTGGGAAGAAGGCTTTTTGTGATCAGTTCCTGCTGTGTTTGTGCATGCATGTCAAGATGTTGAGCTCTGCATGAGCTATTTTGCAATGAATTGTCCAGGTTTTTTTTAAAAAAAAAAAGAAAACAAACCTGTGGTCCAGAAGACATAATTCCATTTCCAGCTTAGCAACAGCGTTTGAGTCACATGGATACTTCAGCCAGGCTTCCTCTTTTGGGAGATTTATCATTCAATCAACCAGAATGTCAGACTGAAAAAAGAACCAGAGAGGAAGCTGTTTCTTTTAAAAGAAGTAGTAGCACCTCTATAAAGTTATTGAATGATAAATTCTATCCATTGTCATAAAAGAGATCTGCAGCTAAATCTATGAAATGCATACCAGACTGCTGTGTATTAATAATTTTTCTTTAGAAATAGAATCCACTAAAAGCAAGATAACTGAACCTCTTTTTCCTAATTTTGCTCAGGATTTTCCTTGTTACATTTCAAAGCACTCCAAAGCATCTCTTCTGATGGTATGATGCTCTTCTGTAAATCCTTATAATCTGTTTGTGATCTGACATGATTTGTCTTTCATTTATCTATGTTCCATTTATCATGCAGTCCTCCCTACCTAAATTTCCTGCCTCCTTTTATTGTCCAAAGCCTGCCTTGTTAGTGCCAAAACCTAGAATATCACTTTGTTAAATATTATTATACTGGAGAGAATTGTTTGGTTTCATCCACTTGTGAAGGACAGCCCTGAGCAAATATTCTCCTGTCCTGAAAAACATTGCCTACTGCTGTGATATAATGTTCAATAAATCAATAACAATAACATAACATGCCCTTGAATACTATGTGGAAGCTTTCACTAGTGCAGATTTCACTAGTCCTTGATATGCACATATGATAGCCCTGCTGGGGCAGCTGCTAATTTGCCTCAGGGTGCGATACAAGGTGCTGGTTTTAATCTACAAAGTTCTACATAGCAAAGAGCCTGGTTACTGGAAGTGATCATCTATCTTCCGTGATGTCTGATTTTCTGATTTGCATAGAGAGAATTAATATGATCCAGGTTACTCCAATTAAATAATGCCACCTATCAGCAATCAGAAAGTGGGCCTTCTCAATTGCATTTTCTGTCCTTTGGAGTGTGATTCCCTCTGAGATTTGGATTGCTTTCCCGATGCTTGAAAAGAGCTGGCTGTCCTCTCAGGCCTTGGGATAAGGTGGGTGGGTGGGTGCGTGGGGCCTTCCTAGATGTTACGTGTAGGTGGGGTGTTTTGGTATTTGCCAGATCACTATTTTGCCAGATTGTTTTGGTATATTTTGAGTTATCTACAGAACTCAGAAGCAGGAAACAATAAATTGAATAAATAAATCAGCAAACAAACATAAAAGCAACAATTAGTAAAACTTTATAATAGCCTAGCTTCTAGCATGTTTTGTAAATGAATTCATTAGCTGGCCTGTAAAATCCATAAAAATAAAAAGATGGAGTCAGTAATACAAAGATATTAGAATACTTTAAAGAAAGCCACACAAAAAGTCTTTCTTCTTTCTGTTGCCATTATAATCAATGAATCCAGGTGCATTAATGGTCTTTTGTTTCTGAATCATATAAAACAAGACGTGAAGCTTACTGAGCTGCTTATTTCAGTGCCTGTATGAAAATTGTTTTTAACCTACTGTATCATTCTTCTCTATCAGTTCTCTTGGAATTGTATGATATGTAACAATAGCTTTGTCCACTGTTCTGGCACAGTGGTTCTTACCAACACTGTTATATAAATTCATCCTGGATCAATTCATAAACAAGCATGATGCAATATTGTTCTCAGACAATTGTCACAGAATCACATCCCTTGGATTTAGGCATTTATTTTCTTTGGTGGATCCGGGATTTATATTTGAGGTATACCTAAGAACCCACCAAATCTTTTTTAAAAAAAACAACAACAAGCACACGGTCATCCTAACTAGAATATTAGTTCATAATTGAACAAGTTCCACAGAAAGTTTCTTTACTGCTAAACTTCTGATGACCTGCTTAGAATGAAGTCAGTTTAACTAAGAATGGGGATAAGACCTATATTTAAAATGTTCTGCCACACCAAGCCCACAATTAGTGAACCCTTTCATTTTAAATGGAGTTGAGTGGAAGATTTTCCATAAGGAATATATTGCAGCATAATCCTCTCTATTTCAAAGATCTCAGTGATCTCAGTGAGAATTAGTTCTAAGTAAACACAGAGTGTCAAATGCCTTATATAGCCTCTTTGCTCAGAAGGAATACAGTTTTAAACTCAGGCTTTACATTTGCAATGGAAGTTATGGCAAAGTGTTGATTATATTTTGTCTGTGAGAACCCATCCAGTATTTTACAAAGTGTTAAACCATGTCATGGTTCATATATCTATCCTGGTTACTGTATAGCTATGGCATGGCTTTGCACTGGCAAAAACATGTAAAAAACAGTAGATTAAATAGAGATGATGATGGTAGCAGAAGAGAGGATTTTTTGATTGTAGATTTATTTGTTTATACAACTATTTGTATGCCATCTATTTTCTTAGGTGATTTTGGAATGCTATGACTGGCAATAAAGGGGAACTGGTTGCCAAGTGCCCAAAATGTGAATGTGGAGTGTGAGTGCAGCCATTGGAAGTCCACAATGGGTCATAAGTTGCTTGGTTTCCCATCAAAATTTTAAAGAGTTCCTAACCAACCTGTTGTTAAGTGAGGATTATGTATATATGTAAAGAGAAGTTTAAACCTATAAACATATTAAGAATATGATTGTTAATTTCTGTTGAGATTGCTAAATATATGTTCACTGTGATTTTGTTTTTTAAAAGTTTACAACAGTTTACAAGGTTTGCAATTGCTTAATTTATTGTATGTGTGTGTAGGACTGCACTTTTAACAAGGAAAGAACTCAGATGATAAAATAATTCATGTGCATTTCCATCCTGTGGTATCTATCAAATTACAGAGAAGTGGGGCTTAAGTAAAATACAAGTACTTGCTTTCATATATTTATTTCCTTTTAAAATGTGCTAAGTTTGAGAAAAAAAACCCAGCATTGTTAAAATAGATAAATGAGCAATCCTAACCCACCATTGTTGATAATTACAGGAAGTTTGCTTCTTCTGCTTTTATTTAAAATTGTTCTTCATCTTCCTCTCTACTTACTTTCTTTATATTTACAGTTCTTTATTTTGTTAGTTTGGTGCTTGATAAACATCTTGCTGAACAAAGAATGAATTTTTGGATAACTCAAAATAGTAAACTGGAGTGCTGTGTAATTCTTTTTCCTTAATTGTCAGTATAAAGAGTTAACTTTTAACAATGAACAATGACACATTAGTATTCTCATGCTAATATTAATTACTCATAGAGTATAATTTTGACAGAGAAGATGGCCAGCATGTAAAACTTTTAAGGAACAGAAAATAGGAATGCTTGCAAAGAAGGGGAGAATCCAGAGAAACAGAGACACACAGAGAGAGAAACAAAGGGATTAAAAAGGGGGAAATGAAACTGATGTACAAAAATAGCATCAGCAATCAGATGAGCTGTACTACAGTACCATAAACAGAATACTGGATAATGAATATGTTTAGAAGTCCTAAGTTGGGTTGCCAAAAAAAAGCTTCACATTCAAACACCAGAACAAGATATAAACAGGTGACACCTGGCTACTGAATAATCAGTTTATTTATTTCTTAATTTTTTTATTAAAGATCTTCACAAAAGTAAAAGAAAACATGAATTACTATAGAGGAAGATTAAAAACAAGAAGCAAAAACAATACAAAAAGTGTGAAAAGAAAAAAACATAAAGAAGTGACTTCCAATCCTATTTACAAGTTACAAAGTTATTCTCTGTCCTCCTTAAATGTACATTACAATTACATTAAAATTCCCTTCTTCTCATGTTCAATCCCTTTTAATCAGCAAATCCATCAATCACACAATTCATTTTTTTTCCATTTTCAGCAAAAAAAGTCCATAGGATTTCTAGTCTTTAATAAAAAGTACTTAATAAAAAGTACTTTAATAAAAAGTCCCTGGTCAAACAAGTCATTTTTACCATTTCCATAAATTCTACCATCTTCACAAACCATTCCTCTAATGTGGGTATTTCAGTATTTTTCCATCTTTGTGTATATAATAGTATCATTGCAGTTGCCATATATAAAACTAGTCTTACAGTTGTCTTTCCTAATTGGCTATCCTGAATAATCACGGTTTAAATCTTCTGTTCCTGGACAGCCTTTTGGCAATGGACATTTACAAAGGACATTTACAAATGGACAAGAGAGACACTTGCCATCTTCACTGAGCCATCATCCACCAATTTCCAGCTTTCCTTTAGTAAAAACGGAGCATCATAAAAGCAGTTTGCCGCTACGTTCTTTTTTTTTTGTTGTTTCCTAAATCAAGCTAATATGACTGATCCCAAGTTCTATTTTAGGATGCAAACCTCATTTGGATTTCTGCCCTTGAGGATTTTGCAATGTTTTATCACAATTTATCAAGCAGTATATTTGAAAGCATTTGCATATAAAAACTACAGTTAACATGCCAGCGTGCATGAGTTGGCAAACTATGCTAAACTCGAGTTCCCCTTTTGGGTGAAGAGAGGCGGGATATAAATCAAATAAATAAATAAATAAATAAATAAATAAATAAACAAACAAACAAACTAATCTTATATATTTTTTTCAAACAGTTGCCAATTTAATAGATTAAGGGAATGCTTCATAGTATACAGTAGCTGAACCTCAACAAATCCTTCAACAGAGAGCATCATAATATTATCCTTCAAAAAGTAATAAAAAACGGCTAGATGATACTACTATTAAATCAACTTAAGTTGGCTAAATGACCATATCCCCAAAGTATGTTGTACAAGCTGCCAGCTAATGGAGTAGGCTGCCACATTAAGAGATATCAGTCCTTCATAATAAATCACACTGTGAAACCAATGCTATGTAGGTCAGTCTTACTCTTATTGTAAAGCTATAGTGTAAAATATTTCAAGGCAGAATATACTTCCCCTCTCCTTCTTTATTTTTGTGTGATTTAGGGAGGAGCTTGTTTAAAATGTTTACTCCTCTTACCATCTTGTCCAAGGCTTAGATCCCTTTTATGTGACTTTTGCCTTGGTAGCAACTCTTCCCCTTCCTTGGTAGTTAGCTATCCAAAAATAGCTAACATCCACAAATGTCATTTTTCTTAAAGTTACAGCTTCTATAAGAAACAAAGGCAGAATACACAATTAAATACTCCATACTGATTACATTAAAAGAAAAAAAAACTTATTTTTTTTCTTTGTGGCAGGCATCATATGGTTTCAACCTTTGATCTTTTTTATTTACCCCTGTCATGTCTTTGATCTAATCTGTTGCATATGTAGGCTTGCTAGAATGCATGTTATAATCTTAAATGGGATCTATAAAGTGCATCTTCTCCAAAAGGAAGAAAAGCGGAAACTCACAACTGGATTTTATCATTCTATTTTAATGTCAGTAGTAACAAATAAAAGGTTGACCTCTCTAGTCTTTATATATTTAATTGTCTGGGATTCTTCTTGGGCTTGATTTATATAATTATTTACATTCCATTTTTTCAGCTTGATGGGTCCCAAGAACAGCTTACACTTAAACTAAACCATAAAAACAAAGTTGTGTAAACTTGGTAAAAAACAAAACAAAAACAGCATCCTGAAAACATAAAGTGCAACAATCTAGTGTCACATTCAGTTTAGCCTCAAGAGCAAAGGCATTTAGCAAAATGGATTTCCGTAACCTATTGTTTTCCAGATGTCTTGGAACTATAATTCCCAACTTGTCAGCATCTGAGAATTCTGGAAACGTAGACCCCAAACATGAATATTCAACATATGAATCCAGACACTTTGGAGGAAAGTTTACAATATCAGTACAAAATGACACAATTGTTTATATTCTTCTGAAACTAAATTAAGTTTATTACAGATATTGGTGACATTGGATTCAGTAATATAACCTGAATTCTTATTGTCATAATCTTTTAATACCTGATTTCATCCTTGTCCATAAAATTGTTCAAAATTTATTTCTCTGTAGTGGTAATTTCTCTAATTAAGTTCTACATTTTTGCTTCTGTTACAGCTCCTGAAAGCTAAGCGAATATTCAGTTTGAAGATTTGTTCTGAAGAAACAATTGTTAAATTACCCCTTCAACATAAATGTTCAAATAAGGCCAGAAATCAAAGAACAGACCTTTAAATCAAATCATATCAAAAAGATTCAGATCCAATTCATGCAGCTGGGACAGATATTTGTCTATGTAAAAATACCCATTTTCCAAGCTGTTCCCATAGCTTGAAGAAAACCAATTCAATTCAAATATTTGAATCAATTGAAATTTCTGAATCAATTTTTTAAAAATCCAAGGGTCCTGGATTATCCTAATTTTTATTTTGCTGTGATGCCCTGGCTTTTCTGTTTAGCAGGCAGATGTTATGCTAGATTTAGGCTGTAAAGAACCTTTGTTGCCTTTCCTACAGTCTAAAATATTTGAGACTCTTTAGCCTGAAAAAAAAAGAAGCAGGGATATGATTCAGCAGGGATGTGACTGAGACATATGAATTCCTGCCGTATGGAGAAAATGAGCAGTTTCTTCTCTCTTTATGGGGACAGGGTGCCTTCTACTCATACTGACTCCTGGCAATTGCCCAGACTAGTCCCTGCAATTTTCCCAACAATAGTTTCAGAAGTGGTTTGCTATTACTTTATTTATTATTATGCTATTACTTTATTTATTACGTAATTATGGCTGACGAAAATAACTGAACCATAATCAGCCAGTTGGCTTTGTGCTTAAGGTGACATCAGAACTCACAAGTTTCTAGCCTGATACCTTAGCCACCAAATTCCCTTTATCTCGGTCACTGGTGCTGGATGATGACATGTCAAACATGCTCTAGTGAATCCTGCACTGAGCAGGGAGGTGAACTAGATGATCTCTAACTCCCTTTCAACTTGATTCTAGGATTGTAATTGATATAGTAGCCTACTACTATAAGTACACTTCTTTGGAGTGTCTCTTTTCAAAAAGTTCCACATTTACCAAATCTGCTGAGTTTACCCTCTGTACTTTCTGGAGCTGAAACTGAATCCCTGAATTCTTTCCCTGTTCCCCTTCCCTCCTTTATCACTTTCTTTCAAATATTTACATGCTATCTGTCATGCAATGCATCTCCAGCCAGTTTACAGAAACAGAAGACTTTTACATAAATACAATCATATAAAAACAAACTTGTCCACCAGTATAGCTGTAACACTGTATATCAGTGCCTCATAAAATATTTCATCTCTGCTATCATGAGCTCTCAAATTCTTAGGTGGATTTTTAAAAAATTAACAACCCTCTCCCCTAAGATTCAGAAGGCCCCACACTTTAAAATTTCCAGAAGACTACAAAGAGCTGATTTTCCCTAAGTGCTGGGCTAAGATGAGACTGGAGTTCAGTAATGCACTGGGGAATATGGTCTTTGAGGCACCATGAACTTTGATGTTACTGTTTTTGTTTTCTTTTTACGTTTTATTGTAGCTATCAACCTCTCAGGATTATTGTATATAAGAGGGATGGTCATATAAATATTGAACAGAATGAAACCAAACACTCAACTCCATTCCTGCCTTTTCTCCAACCTCATATTTAGAAGTTCTGAATGAGAGTTTTAGCTGTGTTCCTTCAAAATGAGTGCAACTTCTCAATTGACCTGACGTCTGAATTAAGCAAGATCCAAAAATGTTCCATAGATGTTCTCACCTTCAAGGGGTTGAAAGTAGATGTTTTAGATCTGCCAATGCAATGTGTGGTAAGAGTCAAAGACACTGCCTGCACCACAGTTACGCCTTATTGTTTTCCACTTTGAACTTCTTTTTTATTCATTTTTTATTTTTATTATGTCAAAATGGGATTAGTTCTTACTTTATTTCTAACAGTGTACTAATAGAAAATGTACTCCAAATGTACTAATAGAAAAAGCCCTATTCCAAATGGTAATGAACCGGTTCAATCAGCTTTTGTAAAATATATATATATATAGGGGCAGGGGTGTCCTCCCACCTGCCTGGACACTATACCTACCTTTATTCACTCTGTTTGAAGCACAGCTGATCAGTGGCAGTGCACCTCAGCTGTTTTTCCGCTTCCAGGTGGGTGGGAGGGCAAAAAAAATAATAATTATTTTTTTTACAAAAACCAACTGAACCAGTTGCTACACCGGTTGAAACCCACCCTTGGTTAAAACAATTAATCAGTGGAACAACTTGCCTCCAGAAGTTGTAAATGCTCCAACACTGGAAGTTCTTAAGAAGAATATTATTTGTCTGAAGTGGTGTAGGGTTTCCTGCCTAAGCCTTCCTGTGGAGTTCATTTCCCGGCCTTTTCTATCTTATATCTCTAATAATCAATCAAAATCTAGTTATCAGACGAACTTGAATAATATGTAAACTCAATAGGTTGTATTCAAACATTTCTGTCTGCCAACTGAAAGCATACAACTGAAAGAATGAATTTTCTTTCCTTCCCTCTTTGGCCTCCTAAGTCTATGTCAAAGGATGGGAATCCCCTTTGCAGCAGATTTGCAGAAGGAAGTGTAAAAAAGGGTAGAAAAGAGGAAGATGGTAAAGCAACAGGAACTTCATTCACACAACTATGGATATCAGCTAATAAATGAAGTCCACATTTCATGAATAATTCTATAAAATAATGAGCATATAAGTATAAAATGCAAGGAAATGAAGCATTTGTAAGCAGATAAAAATTTTATAACAGGATAAAATTAATTACCTGTTTTTCATGTCTAATACAATGGGAAGGCTAAGGATAGCTCCAAGGAAACAAGTAAACTACATGTCGAGAGCAGCATATAAATCTATATAGAGCAGCAAACCAGCAAAGAAATCTGAACCAAGGGACCATAACCAAAGAGAATTTAGACCAAATGCATTTTGTCATAGAATTAGCATGCATGTACAGCAGTTTGATAGCACAGCAAATCTGCACAAAGTGTGCTTGAACAAATTAACTGAACATATGCCTTCTAAGTTTGTCTTTTCACTATCCAAAACATTAGTCCATGTTCCTTTTATAACAATACCAGAATATACAAAAATAAGTTGGTTTAAAACTCAACATTAAGAAAACTAGGATCATGGCATCCGGCCCTCTCAATTCCTAGCAAATAGATGGGGGAGAAATGGAGCTAGTGACAGATTTTATTTTCCTGGGCTCCGACATCACTGCAGATGACGACTGCAGCCAAGAAATTAAAAGATGCTTACTCCTGGGGAAGAAAGCTATGGCAAATCTAGACAGCATACTAAAAAGCAGAGACTTCACCCTGTCAACAAAAGTGGGTATAGTCGAGGCTATGTTTTTCCCAGTTGCAATGTAAGGCTGTGAAATTTGGACCATAAGGAAGGCTGAGCGCCAAAGAATTGAGGCTTTTGAACTATGGTGCTGGAGAAGAGTCTTGCGAGTCCCTTGGACTGCACGGTGATCAAACCGGTCAGTCCTAGAGGAGATCAATCCTGACTACTCTTTAGAAGGCCAGATCCTGAAGATGAAACTCAAATACTTTGGCTACCTCATGAGAAGGAGGGACTCACTGAAGAAGAGCCTAATGCTTGGAGCAATTGAGGGCAAACAGAGAATGAGGTGGCTGGATGGAGTCACTGAAGCAGTCGGTGCAAGCTTAAATGGACTACGGGAGATGGTAGAGGACAGGAAGGCCTGGAGGAACATTGTCCATGGGGTCACGATGGGTTGGACATGACTTCACAACTTACAACAATAACAACAACTAACAAGTGGAGATACAATCTAGAGAAAGAAAAAAATATATTTTGAAACATGTCTGTTATTATTTTCAGTTTGACCAATTTGACCTCACACCACTCTCCCCTATCTGTCTGTGTGGAGTTATCAAAAATCAAATCTGGGACCAAATTCAAGTTCTTTCATTCAGATGTTTAAAACATGAACAAAAAGCAACCTGCTTTCATGAGCCAAAGGCTTGTTCAATCCAGGCTTTTGAACTTCTGTTTGCATCTCCAACTTTTTTTAGGGCAAAACCAGTGGGTAAGGAGAAAAAGAGGATGTTTGTGATGCCCATGAGTCAGAATTTAAAAATCAAAATGGTAGCTACCCAATCAAAGCCTTGCTGTCATGTCTTTCACCTCTCTAGTACTCAAAGCACAAAAACACTAGTAACCTGCCTTTGGTATGGTCATTTTTATCTTTCCTGAAAGAAATGACCTGGTGACAGTCCTTTGAAGCAGGCCATGTCACAAAACAGATAAAGGAGACATGCAATGAATTCCTACTTTGTTGTTGTAGGGTATAATAACAGACTCTTATGAGGTGAGGTTATTTTAAGCTTCTTTCTCATACTCACTCCAATTCCTGGATAATCTCTTTTCCAAGTTCCTTCTTAACAGCCCAAATTCAACCCTAAATTACTTTAGACCTGTAGATTCTAGAGATAAAAGACTGGCTGGCGAAAACCACCTGAAAGCAGAATTACATAAATTCACAAACGTATTGATTTCCAATGGATTCCAAAGAAACACCATTACCAAATTAATCCGAAAGGAGACACCCCCTAAGAAGCAAGACACAGAGCAGGATAA
>JANHGC010009443.1:219430-229692 GCA_027560395.1 Boaedon fuliginosus | reverse complement strand
ATGAGCCTGAACACTGGAGTGGGTCGACAATATGTGAATTATTTTTAATATTACTTTCAATGTAAAACCTAATAAAAAAAAATTTCTATAAAAAAAACAATGTTATTACATTTATCAGTAGACCAGAATAGCTGGGTGGGATGGAAGAGAAGTGAGAGTCAAATGTGTTGAAAACTGGAAATATGTTTTCAAGTTTTACCTAACCTGGTAAGGAGAAAGCAACAACTCTCCAATTTAAGAAATGGTACAGAGCAGGGCTGTCAAACTCTCGGGCCAGATGTGTCAAATGCTGGCCATGCCCACGCCCAGTTTAGTAAAGGGATGGAAAGTCCCAATATGTCACGTGATGCTGACTTGAGTTTGACATCCCTGATATAGAGAGATCATCTGGAGTGAATTTGCAACTTTAGCTTGAAGAGAATTTAAGAATGAAATTACTCCCGTGATCTCTTCCTGAAGACCAAATCTATAGGATTAGCACTTGCATGAGGTCTCATTCTGCCTTTTTCATTTTGTATACAGGTATTCCTCAATTTAGGACTGCAATTGGGAATGGAATTTTTGTTGTAAGTTATGGTTGATAAGTCAACTTGACCAGACCTAATTTTACAACTGTTAAGATGGCAGTTAAGCAAATCACATGGTCATAAGTGTGAATGGGTGTGGTTTGCCAGAAACCAGCAAAAACATTGCGAATTGCTATCACGTGACCACAAAACATAGCAACTAGTTATAAATGTGACCCAATTGCTAAGCACCTGAAATGTGGTCATGTGACCCTGATAAAACACTGGTGTGGTAGTTACCACAACTGCTTTATGGGTCATAAAACAATCTTTCTGATGCTATCATAACTCCAAACTGTTGTTAAATAACTGGTCATAAATCAAGGACTACCTATATCTGTTTTGACCAGATATATGCTTCCAGTTAAAGCTTTATCTCTGTTAAAGTCTTATCAACAGTTGGTAAGAAAAATTCCTTCTCCCGAGGATATCCGCAGTCTGAGAGAAACCCAATTTAGGTGGCTTTAAAAGAAAATTAGAGGATCAGATGCAGAATAGGGCTATCAAGATTTACCATCTTCAAATGGCTTCAAAAGTCTAGTCCAGACTCAGATAGCAATTATTTAAAATACCAAACAACAGCTATGATTCTTGCGTTGTCCTTATATTTGAGGGGCTGCCACAGAGAGGAGAGGGGGGTCAACCTATTTTCCAAAGCACCTGAAGGACAGACATGGAATAATGGATAGAAACTTATCAAGGAGAGATTTAACCTAGAAATAAGGAGAAATTTTCTGTCAGAACAATCAACCAATGGATCGCCTGCTTTCAGAAGTTGTGGGAGCGTCACTGGAAACTTTCAAGAAGAGACTGGACTGCCATCTGTCAGAAACGGTGTAGGGTCTCCTGCATGGGTGGGGGGTTGAACTAGATGACCTACAAGGTCCCTTCCAATTCTGTTATTTACTTATGCATTTCCCAAATGCATCTCATTTGCTACTATATGACAAAAAGTGTTGACTGAGTTAGGTCTGATCCAACAGAGTTCTTTTTTTCCTTTCTGGAGTTTAATAAAGAGCCATATGGTCTGGACAGTATGTGATCTGTCAATGAATTTGATCTGGTTGCCCCAGCTGGAAGAAATGGATGGGAAGGAAGACAGTCAACATCTGGATAGACCATTAATATAAGGAACTCTGTTTCTTTCTTCAACAGATAAGTATCAACTTGTCAAACCACATCCTGGCTGAAAAAGATAAAAAACTGAAACATGCTTGTCAACCATTCTTTAAACTATCTGAATCACAAGAAAAACATTTAAATATGCATGAATATTTGGATAGGATTCTTTTATATGAAAAAAATGAAAATGAAGCAAATATTACAAAACAATCTTATTGTCCCAAGTATGAACTAAATCCAGTAGGATCCTTCCTGCTATTGGTCCATGCCTTGTGAGAATATTTCTTCTGGGAAATTCCAAAATTCTCTTTGCATCCTTTGATTCTGCTGTGCACCCTCTCCAACATGTTGCTCCAAGGTATTGGAGGAGAAAAAAATGTGATCTTTCCTATCATAGGAAGTGCAAAAGACTCATTGCTCATATTTAAGTTTCTTTTTGTGTCTTCCAATTCTATTTTGTCAGTTAGTCCTCAACCTATGACAACTGAGCCCTAAATTTCTGTTGCTGAAACATTTGTTATGTGAGTTTAGCCTCATTTTATGACCTTTCTTGCCACAGTTGTTACATGAATCACTGCAGTTGCTAAGTTAGTCACATGGTTGTTAAGTGAATCTGGCTTCCCTACTGACTTTGTCAGAAGGTCACAAAAGGTGATCACTTGACAGTTGCAGTGATGGACACTGAAACATTATAAATCAATTGCCAAGCATCTAAATTTTGATCACATGACCATGGAGATGCTGCAACAGTTCTAAGTGCGAAGAACAGTCATAAGTAACATTTTTCAGTGTAACTATGAATGGTCTCTAAATGTGCTGTTGTAAGTTGAGGACTATTCAGAGATAAAATTTTAGTAAGTTAGGATAAGTGTGCCAAACCAGACCTCTGGTATTTATTCTTAACCCTTAATAATAGCCTCTGGGTCATATGATTGTGTGAGTGCCCCAGAATGAAGCAGTCAGCAATTTTTGAGCTCTTGCTCAACAATCTGTCCCAAAGAGAATATTTTTTCTGGATTTTTTTTTTTTTTGCTTTATCAAACCCTTTTAAAATATCAATCTTTCCTTTCCCACCAAAACGGACACAGTTAATAAATACTTCTCTTATTTCAACTACTTATGGTCAACTGGACTTCACCTGGAACATATGACAGTGATCCATAAGAAATTGTATACTACGCTGCCTGGGGTCAGATGCTGTCAGCTGGAGAAGGAAAACATCATTTTCACATCACAGTCAATTGATTTGTATCACAAGTAGTCAAGTCTCACTCACAGGCTGGAGTCAAGATAAAAACAAGAGCATAGTAGGAAAATTGTTGTGGCATGACTCTTCCATGGTTAAAGACCACAAGAGGAAAGTTTCTCAAATCCATTGTTTTACACCAATGTTTTTCAATCCCCTGAACCAAAAGATGTGTGGACTTTAACTCCCAGAATTGAAGCTGAAATCCACATATCCTAAATGAATTCTCCTGAATTCTAGAAGTTGAAATCTGCACATCTTAAAGTTGCTGAGATTATAAAAGACTGGTCTACATACAGCCTCTGGCATTTATAACCAGCATATCCAGAGGTTGGGTTTTTAGAAACAAATGAACACATGGACTTTAGTATTCTTTCAGTCACTCCTTAGAAATGCATGCCAACATTTAGCAGCCTCCTCAATTCTAATTTCCTGTAGAATTGAGAAACGCCTCTCAACCCCACGTGGGGAGAGAGGAGAGAAAAATGCTGGTTACTTGAATGAAATCGGAATGCAAGACAGGAATGCATGCCCAGGATAGGAAACTCAACTAGCGTAAGGAAACATTGCGTAACGATTAAGAGCGTCCTTCTCTCATCCCAGATCAAAGACACCGCTTACTTAATCGTCCCGCCTGGTTTCCATTGCGCCATTCGTCTTCCAGCAGCAAAGCAACTTTTGGCTGAATTACTTGATTCCAGCCGGGTAGCCCCAGCTTCCACGCAAGACAGATTTCTAGAATAGTAGCTTGTGTAACAGAAGGGGGAGAGTCGCTCACGTCCCAAGGGTGAGAAAATCTTCCCAGCTTTGGACAAAAGGGAAGGGCTTCAGCAGAGAATACGGTGCGGGGAGGGGTTGTTTGTTTTTTTGCTTGGTTTTTTTTTTTGCAAAACTTTGCTCCACTAATTCTAGACTTCCCGTTCACCCCCGGGTACATGAAGTACTCAGCCGCTTCAAAGTCTCAAGAGCCCCACCACCACCACACACCCTCCGGAGAAGAGCGTGTGCGTGTTGAATTATGCAGAATACCAGATATCCCTCCGCTTTCTCCGTGCAACACTTCAACATCATATATATATGATTGTGTGTATATATACACACACACGCAAAATACCGAGGGAAAGGCGAACTATTTTCAGGAAACTAGCTCGTACCAGACCCCGAGCTGTAGAAATCAATTGGCCGTCCAGAAAGGAAGCAAGGATTAGAGAGTTGATTTGGATTGTCCTTTTCCTTCTCATTTTTGGTCTCCAGAAAGCTAAACCCCCGCCCCCCCTTTCTTTTTGAGAGAATTCTTGCAGTGTCGGCAGGCGGGAGACTCAAGAAGCTCCACCGGAGAGCCCTCGCAAACTAATAAATCCGAGATTTGATCGCCGGAGCAGGCTCGGTCTCTCATGGCTCCTCTTAAGCTCCTCCCTTTGGAAGTCGGCTCGGGGCCCGATCCGTGCGGGCCTACAAAGCCTTTAGCAAGTGGGGTGGGGGGAAAGAGCGCGCTTAGCTCTTTCCCTCTGCGCTTAAAGCAGTGCACTTACTCAAGACCACTCTATTCCCCGTGCCTGAGAAACGATACTGAGCTTTGCCCGGGGGGCTGGGGGGACAAGTCGATATCCCTTCAAGAGTGTTGGTTGCATGTGCTTGGGACACGGAAAGGAGCTCTATTCTACACCCCCGCCCCTCACTCGACGGCTCCCCGCTATCAAGTGCATTGGATCAGCTAGGGGACGGAGCTAAGTGGTTCGTGGCACCTTTTAGGAGCGACCGAAGCGGGCCGGGGCTATCTCCTCCGCCTTCCCCACCTCCCCCGACACCACCGCGGACTGCAGTCGAGGGTTCCCCGTCGGCCCTTTGGCCTCCCAGCCTTGGCGGCGGAAGGAGCTTAAAGTCAACGCTTCCGCCCAGTTCTCCCGAAGGAGGGAGGGAAGGAGGGGGGCCAAGCTAGGCGCTGGGGAAAGCGCCGCGGTTCCTTCTGGGGGTTGGGGCGCCGTTGCTAAAGTTGCTTTCCTTCTGCTCTGGAGAGGGAAGAGTCCTTGCTCGTTCGTCCGCTTGGCTTCTTCCTTCTCAACCACCAGCTGCTGGTGACGCATCCGCCCTCCCTCGTCTCCGGGCTGCTTTAAAATACACCCCCCCCCTTTTTTTCTTCTTCTTCTTTTTTTCACCTTCCCTCCTCCCTCCCTCTTCCTCTCGCTCCGGGCTGAATTAGTTCCTCTCCCAGTGCGGCGTCTGCTTGCTCCCAGAGCTCGTTTCTTCTTTTTTTTTCGCGCGCTCTGCTATTTGGGGCCGCCGGTTCCTGCTTTGGAGTCTGGAGGAATTTCGGTGACTCTCCTTTTCCTTTCTGGCACCAAGAGGGAACGGGAGCGAAGGCCGGCGTGCGGACGAAGGACCTGCTGCAGTAGCAGCGGGCAATGTGGGCTCCTGTCCGGGTGCAGTTGCAGCCCCACAAGGACGTTGGTCGGGCGCTGCGCTGCAGCTGAGCGAAGGGCTCTGCTCGTCACCGCCGCCGGGATCGGCGACAGTCACCCTTTTCCAAGCGGGGGTGGGAAAAAAAGCAGAAGCTGCGATCGGTGCCGCTGACGGCTCCCCCCCCCCCCTTGCAAAAGCCAGTCTGAGTCTCCGGAGGAAGGCTGCTGTTTTACACTCCCCCTCCACACACACCACTCATGGATTGAGGCCATTCTGGCGGAAGGGTGCGAAAGGAGACTAGATCTGGGGTTTAACAATGGTGGGGCTTCTGGTGAGCTCCTGCTGCGCCCTGGCCGCGTCGGTGCTGCTCCATCCTGGTTTCGGATCTCGGTGAGGAAAAAATGAACGAAGAGACGGCGAATTCTAACCATGAGTAAGTTGCCTTTCATCTCTCCTGAATGGGTTGGTTAAGAGGACGGTCTCTTTCCCTGGTGCCCCCCCCCGCCCGTCCGTCCGTGCGTCTGTCTGTCTGCTGCCCTGCAGCTTTTCTCTAGCCGAAATGCTTTGGGCTAATAGTATATAAGAAATCTCGTTTTATTCGCTTGCTTTGAAAAGTCACGGCAGTCTGGGATATGGCGGGAGGGGGGAGATGTTTATGCTTATCCCGGATTAGCAATGGCCTATACTCCGGCTCTTGATTAACCTTTTCCCCCACTCCATGTGTATGTTTTTTATTTCGAGTAAAGTGTGGGAGCTGCTTCATCCTGTAGGAAACTGGCCCTGAATTTTAATTGGATGAGTCAGTCAGTGTAACTATTGTTAAACCTTCCCCTGGAGCTTAATTTTATAATGAGCTGTTAAGACTTTTCCTCCATTAACTAGAAATTGGAATGAAGAGGATGTTTAACGTATTTACAATAATCGATTTCTAATCGGAAGTAAGTCCCTTGGAGTTCATTCCCAGATGAGCGGTTTTAGGATTATAGCATTCGTGGGTTTGCAGAATGGCATTTTCGAAACATTTGTTGAGAGCAAATCTTTTATATGTATATATTATTTTTTTAAATTGGAAAGCACTTGTCACAGATCCTGAACTTTCCCAATTCTTTTAGGCAATGTACAATGTTGACATTACCTATGACACCTACATTTTAATAGTTATGTTATTTTAAGGAATGAATAGCAAATTATTTATTGGATATAGTTTGAATTATTTTTAAAAAGCATTCTTTGTGTAGACGGCAATTCTCCCCCCACAAATGTCTGCGGTAGTTAAATGTTAAACATAATTCTTGGGTTTGGGTGGGGAAGGGACACTTGTCACTTGCAGATGCCCTTCCAAATAAAACAATAATCCTTTAAGATGTGTCAGTAATAACCTTGTTATTTTGTTAATTATGTGCTTTATTCTTAAACTTAAACGTCAGGGGATGAACCTAGACAAAGTACAAAACATTGTACCCAGCTACTTGATAAGGTGAAGTGTTGCAATACTGCTAGAACTGCGAGGAAAGCAGCCGCCGCCATATTTTCTTTTTTGTGAATTGTTCTAATTTGCATACCACAGTTTTCATTCATAAAAAAATAATTAAACCTTCGCCACGTTTGCCATTACTGGTCCTGCTTGACAGGGAGTGGACTTTGTAGAATGGTAAAAAAAAAGATTAATCGGTACAAGAGTTACGATTCTTTAGTTTCTTGTGTTGAAAAATGCTGCTTCTCTGGTTGTTGACACTGTTATGTGGGAAATATCAGCTCGGGAAGTGCTGAGAACACGTGATCGACTCCATTCATAAAATACCTGGCTGGCCATTCACAATGCAGTGCACTGTCTACATGGAGCAATTTCCAGATCAAACCTGATCTCTCTTTTTTTTGGAAGATAATACATCTTTTACATCAGCATTACTTGTTGGCAAATGCATAGAAAAGTAATATGCTTTGAAAAGAAAATTTAATGGAATTTCAATAAAGCAGTAATGACCGTGGAGATTGCTGCTCTTCATTTTAAAGTGCAGAATATTCAGTATATGCTTCACTTTTTAAGATAGAGTACTTCTAACAGTAGTTATAAATGAGGGACAAATGGTTGCATGAAAGTTGTTGCATGAAACAGAAAAATTAAAATGCTTGACTGCAGTTCTGTAGCTCTTCGCTGATGCACTATATACAACCTGAATATATACAATTAGAAATTTTAATATATTTGGCAATGACATTTTATTTAATAAATAGTTGTGTTTATGGCTCTCTCAGTTGTCAGTGAAGCATTTCAATAAGCTGGAATATTATAAGCATAAATGTTTTGACCAACACTTAAAATTCTGGGATAGAAACCTTATAATGTAAAAGATGTTGAAAAGATTTTTAGTTAGAGACACATTCATTTTTCATTGTTCCTACAACATACAAATGTACCATAGCAGAAGAAAATGCTAGAAGATCCTGTTTTTGTTGTTGTCAGATTGGTCCCCTTCATGTTTCATTAGTCTGTTGGTCATATCCCAAGTTGTTATTCTTCTGATTCTTCAGAATATATTATAGTTAAAAGTATAGGTTGTTAGTTGATATTCCATCCATATTTAAAAGACTGCTTTTTTCCCTGAAATGTGGTAACCAATGATTGTAGTTAACATTAATTCACATAAATTTTGTATTCTGAAGCTCATATTCTATTGAATTGCACAAATCTATATTGTCCATACTTTATTAAAATATAGATCTATTAACCAATATTGAACACTCCAGTAGACACAATTTAACAGAATTGCGTTCTAATATAAAAGTATATGTGCGCACATACACATACATACTTCATCCAAAAAATTTGCCATAAACAGCCAGTAATATTTTCCAGTGAGCATATTTTTTATTTTTACTTTTCTGGCTATTTATTTATAGTTATATGAGGTTTTTTTAAAAAACAACAACAGAAAACTGCCAGAGCATTTTACTCAGCCAGAGAAAGCATTTTATGGTTGAATAATGCCATGCATTATGTGAACAGAATTGACAAATACTTGCTAATTCAAGCTTGCATTGTTTGTGTTTAAATATCCAGATCATAGCAGTGATTTAAAAAAAAATACCGCTTTCTTTAAAGGGTCATACTACTGGTAGTTTTCATAGTATTTGGTCATTGGATTAATTCGAAGCTAATATTTTTCATAAGCGCAGATCAAGTAAATACTTTTTGCTTATGAAGTTAAAATGGTATTATTGATTTTGTATAATTGATGTTGTGAAGGCCATTTTAGGAAAAGTATTTTAAATTATAAATCCATCTTAGCACGCCTTTACCTGGTTTCTTTTTAATTTTCAACTTCATTCCTAAAAACCATTTTATTGCCAAAGTATAGTATTCTTAGGTTATGAATGAGAGGTTAAAATTTTAACTATTTCTCTGCTATTCTTTTAGCAAAAATCCTGTTTTATTATCTTGTTCTCACATAAACCTGGTTGCAGGCCTTGTGTACTGTTAATCATATACAGTTGACAATTAGTGAAAGGACAGATCCTGCTTTCATTTCGATCAAGTTTGCTCTATAACTTTGCAATGTGCTAGAAAATCTGATTTTATTATTAAGGGTCAGAAATGCTTTGTTAATGGTACTTGGGGAAGATTTGGCTCAGAATCAGGCAAGGGTAAATGAAAGAACTAAATATCTTAAAATGAGGACAGCTATTTGAATTGCTGTTGTTTAGGTTGGAACTAACGTAGCTTTGCCAGCTGCATATGTGATGGCCTACGTATCTGCTTCTTGATTTTACGATCCAGCTATTATTATGACATGACTTTCAAGAAGTGTTTATTGTACATTTACAGAAGAACTAAAATATTGACATTGCAGACATTTCATTGATAATGAAATTTAATTGACATTGACATTTTGTGTGTTTGTTAAGCACTAGTTGTATGAAATTTTAGATTTAAAATATAAAGACCTGCGTACTTAATAAAGTTCTTCCAATAATAAATAGTAGCATATATATAAAATCACATTCGATATATCGGTATAACTTTTTGTGATATAGAGAAATAAAAAGTTCTATAATGGTGATAAGCACACTTGTATCCATATTGACTATTAATTTGCATTTTATGCAGAGAGAAGTTACTTAACTCGGTATATTTATTTATTTATAAAATTGGCCGCACATCTTACCATAGGGTAATTCTGGGCGGCATACAGTCATAAAAATATATCTATACATATACATTTTTAAAAAATCAAACATTAAAATCTAAGGACAACATGTATAAGGAATATTAAGGAAAATTCAAACCTTATGGTATCTATTGTTAATGCAGCTATCGCAAGATGTCTTCAGAAAAATGGTTTACTCAATAAGTTGCAAAAAGGACATTTGCAATGAAAAGAGCATGAAACTTAGAAAAGAGGAAAGGTAAAAGATAAGTATCACTAAAATCAGTATAAGCCGAAGGAAAGAAAAAAGAAAAAAATATGTTAGCTTGCAGTAAGGAAACTGAGGCTATAAATTGAAGCATATAAATGGCATCAATATATGTCATTTCATATAGTAATTATTGTAAATATTAGATGTGATAATTTTTAAATATTATAAACTGTAAATATTGGAATAAACCCTGCTGAAGTTACCATAGTACCATGTTGTAAACTTTTTTGCATCTGAAAAACACCTAAATACACACCATTTTAAAGAGTATTTGGTATTTTGGGCAAGGTTGTTGAGAAGGTGGTGGCCTCTCAGCTTCTGCGGACTTTGAATGAAGCTGATTATCTAGATCCTTTGAAGTCCGGTTTCAGGCCCAGGTACAGCACTGAGACGGCATTGGTCGCGCTAATGGATGATCTCTGGCGTGCCCGAGATAGGGGAATTTCCTCTATCCTGGTACTACTTGACCTCTCAGCGGCTTTCAATACCATTGACCATGGTATCCTTCT
>JANHGC010009443.1:203707-219330 GCA_027560395.1 Boaedon fuliginosus | reverse complement strand
ATCGAGAGATGATAAGGGCATGAGCAACCGCATGTAGTGCCCCCTGGTCCAGGAAAGGTCGCAATTGGCGCAGCAGGTGAACCTGTGCGAAGGCCCCCCTGGTCACAGCTGTAAGATGTTGGTCGAATTGAACAACCGTACTCTTTTAGGTATAGATTTCAGCTAACTAAAGAAAGTAAGCTTCCATATTTTAAAAAAAGGGATAGCAAAAATAATCCAGGGGAAAAATACATTTATTAGGTCATCAGTGTCAAGTGATCTTTGCATGCTAAATAAAAGGCACTTGTCATCGTTTACTTCTGATGTTCCAACTGTCTAGCAAGGTTGCTAGTATTTTGCCATTGAAACACAGATTCTCCTATTTTAAGAATAATTGATAATCTTAGTCCTTCAAATTCAGGACTATGAGCAAGGTGGCATTCAGCCATAATGAAAAACTAAATTCTGAACCTGATTACAGTCTGAATCTGAAAACTATCTCCATGTTTAATAAATGAACTGAAGTATGCCATTTCATTTCTTATATCATCAGCTTAAACATCTTTTTTTCAAAGCCGAACCGCACACACCTATAAATGCTCACCCAATGTTGCTATGGCAATGGAAACATTTCTGCATACTTAACAAGCCAAAGTCAGGTAATAGAAGTTTTGCAAAAATAAATTCAGTTAAGTATTTGCCTAGGGCATTGAAAAATAAAGTTGCTCATAAAAGCTACTTCTCAAAACAAAAAAAGCTTAGTGAATTTAATAAAATTGTTATAGTTTAGGCAGTCCTCTGATCTGCTAACAATATTAGTAAGATTGGAGATTTCTCAACCAACAACAGAGTAAACATTGCTGCAGAATGACGATTTCTTTGTTAAGGGAGTATTGTGCAACATGGGTCATCTGCATACAGTAAATTGAATTACAGTTACATTCAATAAGTACTTCATTTCTGTCTATTTGCATGAACAAGCTTTGTACACATTTTAAATCAAGGGCAGTAGCAATATATATATATATTTATATATATATATATATATATAAAGACTTTATTGCTGCCTAAATATATTTCCAGGAAAGCTGTCTACTTATAAAATTCACCAATAATTTTATTAGAGCCTGCTATTTTAAAAGAAGTGCTTGTTTTATAATGAAGTCTGACCTTGATTACAGCTAACCTTGGTTCATTAGTAACCAGATTTTTAGTAACCAGTGTTGTTGGCCTGCTTGCTCTGGGGATCATGCTGCAGAATTCATTATAGCAGGGCAGCAGCGGCTCCTTATCAAGGGATCCTAAAGTCCTACCAAGATTTAAGGGAATTACTTTATTATTTCTCCCCTTTCTGGTGCTTTCTGCTTTTAAACTTACTCTGTAGAAACCAGTGGGTGGCAAACTGAATAGCAGGCTTGCAGTATCTTTTGCCTATTTCTAGGCCCCATTAGAGGCCCATTTCTCCCTGTCAGAATTAGTAGCAGCATAGCTTCCTACAGGAAGGCCTGTATGTAGTACTGCATCTCTAGTCACTAGTCCTGGAGAAAGTTCATAGCAACTTGCCAATATCCTTCTTCAGGAACTTTCTTTTTGCTTTCATGATTTGAAATGAGACTTAAAGAGGGCTCTCAGAGAATTGCTTTTTCAACAGGCATTGATGATTGATATGCCAAAGCAGGGCTGTCAAACTTGCGGCCCATGGGCCAGATGCGTCACACGCTGGCCACGCCCACCCCCAGTTTAGCGAAGGAGAAAAAAGTCCCAATACATCACATGACGCCGCCATGACGATGTAAGTTTGACACCTGTGCTAAAGGGTTTCTGGTTAATAGTTGCAGGGGTAGAAGATTGATTAATTGGTTGTGTTTTCTTATTCAGTGTGAAGATGTTTAGTAAGAGCTTAGATGCTAGTTCAGCTATTGCTGGCCCTTGAACAAATTGCAATTGCCTATTTTTCCTTATATAAAGGATTTGTCTCAATATTGATAGAATGTGTGTGTTCAGCATTTTGGACTAAGCATTCAAACTATGAAACACTTGCAAAATGCCCAAGCTTTATAGTAGTGAGAGAACATTTATGTTGCTGTCTTGTCTACTAAAGTTGAGTAATCAATGAATGGAGAAGTATTTCAAATGTAAACAGACATTCTGCAAAGGTAGCTGTAAAACTTTATTGATTGCTCTTACTCACTGAACTGCATTAATCCAGGCATTTCCTTGCCCTGGAAACCTCAACACTGAATAAAAACACTATGCTAAAATGCTAAGATTTTACACGGCATTTGAATGGGTTTATCTGTACATAATCCTGCTCTGTTCCAATCCCTGTTTCTTTTGGCCATTGTAGGGGCTTCCTGTTTTCCCCCATCTCTATCATTCATTACATGTGTTGGGTGTAGGCAGTATTTGTTGAACGTTTGTTTTTCTTCTGGCAATCACTTCCTGGTTTTGTTCATGCTGCATTTTATCAACTCTTTTATCACTGGAATACAATTTTATGGCTAAATTTATGGTGGCTTTTAATGTCTATTATAAAATATATGTTAGAAAATATATGTACTATATTTTAAGGCCACAAAACTTAACTTCTGCTCTGTACTGTGCAAATATAGTACAATAATTCTGCCTTGGTTTTATGAATGAACTATTTTTGTTAAATTATTTCCTAATGAAGGTTATTTCTATTTTCTAGTACTCTGGTTTATAATGCAGAACATGTATCTGTGCCATGAAATAAAAATGCAGCAATAGCACATAAAATAAATCCTAAGTATTTTAACTTACATTTAACTAACTATATTAGAAATGGAAAATCAGAATTGCTAATATTTTACGTGTTATTTATGCTGAAAACTTATTTTTAAATAAAATGTACTATAGTACATGTATTAAGAAATATTTTGATACTAAATTCACATCATTAAATATACTATTAAAATCTACTCAGTTTGTGAAATGGAAACATATTTTGATTTTTAATTGTGTTCTTATTTCAGATAGGCATATTCCATTTAAATCAGGCATAATAGTTCTGAAGTTCAGTTTCAATTTTATTCTTTGAAAATGGATTTTAATGCAAACAAATGGAAAGTAGTGATTGGAGTAAACTCTCCATTTGTACTTTTTTAAAAAAACAAACATAAATTATGCATATTTTCATTCAGCTGTTCCTATCTAGCAATTGGCATCGGTATTAGGATTTTTAACTGAATGCACACACCATTGTGTCCTGCGCATACAACCACAGATATAAAAAAAGAATATCATGGAGCACCCCTATTTAGAAAAAAGTAAAGTGAAGATTACATTGAAAGAGGAATGTATTCTATCATTGATAAAAAAAACCTGATTTTTAGGATTTTAGATATTAAGGTTCTAGAAAAGCACATACATTACAAATTAGTCCAGCTTTGCATAGTTCTGCATAATATCTTAATATTAAACAATATTAAACAAGTTGTCCCACATGCTCTGATAAGAAACCCCATCTTCCCCTAAAAACTTCCCCTGGAGCTATGACTAAGGTGGGGTTCCCACCTAGAGGGGTACAATGTGTTTTGTGGTTCCCTGATATCAATTTTATTTTTTATGATTTAAATTATTATTTTTGTTCCTTGTCACCTATATTAAATACATAAATAATTCTGTTTTAAAAACCAATGTTTGTCAAGAGGTATCCCTGTACAACATGGCATCTAATCTTAGAGAACAAGAACTGGAATTTTCTTGGTTATGATTAGTTTAAGGAGGCAATTTGAAATGTGCCTGTTTTGCGAGTTGCACTCTCTGCAATCTGAATCTTGTCTTTTGTTTGTTCTTACAGAATGAAAAGCAATTTTAATTTTTCAAAAAATGGCAATTTTAAAATTTTGAAAAAAATTCACAAAATTTGTTAGCACTATCCTCTTTCACCTCACAAAGTTTCATTTTAGAATCACAAAATGTAGAATGTAATTTGTATTAAGTACTGTCATGTTTTGAAGTACTGGTAGTAATTCAGATACATTTGTCCATAGCTGGCTTTTGTGAAATGTTACGTATGATATTTTGCCTATTTCTCCATGGTGTCAACTTGTACTCCCTGTATGACCTGAAACCATTATGATCCCAAAATGAAACGTTGTGAGGTGAAAGAGGATAGTGCTAACAAATTTTGTTAAAATTATAAATTGTAATTTTTTTAAAGAAAATTTGTTTAATTCTAAATTTTGTCATGTCATATACCAAATTAAAGCCCAACAAAAGAGCTTTCAAATAACACATTGCCCAGGTCTGTATCTTACCTGGTTCCTGAGAAATGTAATATGTCTGGACACAGCAATTTTTAATGAAAATTAAAAAAATCAATATGTCGTAACTTTTGAATGGCAGGCCACAACTACTTTTTTAATTATTTTTATTCATTATATAAGGACACATCAACTTTCATCAAAATCAAAGAACATCAGTCAGAATCAGTGTGTTGATTTGACAGGGAATGACCCATAAGTCATATTGATTTTACAGTTTGTCAGTTACTAGTACACAAATGCAAAATGGAATAAAACAATTCATAGAACTTTTACGTCTTATGCAGTCTTTTCTTTAATTGGTTCAAACGAGCTGCTGAGTAACTGGATTTCTAAAATGCATTTAATTTGTAATCTATCAGTCTACATGTTCTATGAGAAATATGTGGCTGAGATACTACAACAGGTAGCTCTGATAAGGTTTGTTTTCTTTAGCTTAGTATTTGTATTGCCCATCATAGTTTGCACGGTGTGATCTGAGTCTAGACAATTATAATTCAATCAAAAAACACCCCATGGTTATTTTATTACTTCTATGATTCATAAAAGTATTCATGGAGCTATGATTAAACAAAAACTTAATATGCATGAGAACTCAGACTGAAATGGTATCTGACAAAGTACCATATATGTGTGTTATACTACTGATGCTACTGTTACAGCATCACGTAGGAGAGATCTGCAAAACTGTTAATTTAAAAGAATTATTGTCAATATTAGAGAAAATACACAAAATTGATCAAAAATGTAAGTTGCTGTGTTGTCCCAGAAATGTATTTTCACTGCAAAAATGTGCTATTGTTGAGTCTTTTTTGCCTGAGATCGATAAGCCTGAGAAAGTTAATATTTATTAGCTTTCTGGAATAATGCCTTATACAGAGGGGGTATTCAGCCAGTTCCCACGGGTTCCGGAGACCTGGTGGCGATAATTTTGATTGATTCAGGGAACTGGCAAATACCACCTCTGATTGGCTGACACTAGCAAATACCACCTCTGATTGGCCGACAGCATAGCTATGCCAACCAAGCCACGCCCAAAGAACTGGTAGTAAAAAAAATTGAATACCACCACTGGCCTTATATCATTAAAGTTCTGCAAATTACTATTCAGATTAAATTGGAATGCAAGTTCTTCCCTTGTCAGATTTCAGAAATGGGAATTGAAGTTATAGTTTCTATTTCCACGCAAATGCCACATTTTATTTGAAAGTATCTAATTACAGAGCTGTTGGTTAGATTGAATGATTGAAGAAACATCCTCTAAAAAGTAGTGTCATACCTTTACTGAATTATTGACAAGAGGACTTGTGCCAATGTCCATATAATAATATACAGGTAGTCTCTAACTTGTGATCAAAATTAAGTCCAAAATTTCTGTTGCTAAGGATCCAAATTTTGATCACATGAGTTTGGGGATGCTGCAGTGGTTGAAAGCATGAAAAACAGTCATGTCACTTTTTTCAGTGCCATTGTAACTTCAAATGGTCATTAATAAAATGATTGTAAGTTGCCTACATATAGCATACAGTAATCAGGAGTTGAGTTTGACTTGTGAGACTTAATAGTTCAAAATACAGCAGTTGAAGTTCTGGTGGATAAAAATAAAAAAGACTCTTAAAGGAACTGAACTGGAGGTAAGTTGAAAATAATACTTCTGTTTTTAAATTACGGACAATAGTGGAATTGAACCAGTGTACTATCAGTAATAGAAATGTAGGGTAGAAGTTATTGTCTCCCACTTAGAAAAGTGAGTAGCAGGTATCAAATTCAGAAGAGCTAGCTTTCATCATTTCGAAATAATATACTTTACTATCTAAAGAACTTTTACCTATTCAGTAAAACAATGAAGTCCAAAGTATAAAATTACCTAACAGCATCAGAGGCTTCCATTAAATATTTGACAGTAAGTTAACAGACTATAATAGTTTAGGCACAAAGAAAATTTCAGGTTTTAAACACAGCCTCCCATAGAATAATATTTACATTGTAACTTGTATTATATAAAGTTGGCCTAATGTATATTTACCATATAGTATGAAGTCATGAGAAGATTAAAATGCAGTGAGATTAAAATGTCAGTGTGTTGTAATGGTTAAAATGTTGCATTAGGACCAAAGAGTTCTTGGTTGAAGGCCAACTTCATATGACTTGGGCCAACCATACTCTTTTCAGTCCCTTCTATTTCACATGGTTATAGTTTCAAAGATAAAATGGAAGCAGGGAATGTTGTATATGTTTTCTTGATCTCCTAAGTGAATAGTAGGATATAAATCAAATCTTTAGGTCTCTGGTGCAATTGTATCAGCCAATAGAAAAGGTTGCCTTTATACTTCTACCCTTCTGTGTTCTTCCAAATCTGCTCTAGTATCTCGAGCAGATTTTTGGGAACATACCAGAGGAGGAGGTATTGGGAAAATTCCACAATACCAAAGCATGTCTGTTCATGCAGTGTTGGATAGAATACATAACTTTTAACATTTTGAAAAATTGTAGGGTATTATGGGGACAATTATACATCTCATAGGTGATTGCTGCTGATTTTTAAAACCTTAGCAACTGGAAAGCCTTGTTGCAGAATGAATGTCTAGATATTTGTTTGAATAAATAATGAAAAGCCCACTGACGTATTTGCACGCATGGTGGAGAGATAAGGGGATAAATGTGCCTTGTTGATGATTTATTGTGTCTATATTAATAAGGTATGCAGATCTGATGAATGATGGAACTGCAATTAAGCCCCCTTCAACTGGATTAAGTTTTAAGACATTAGTATTAGCTATAAATGAAGCTCTCATTAAACCACCATGAAAGCAGCAGTATACCTTAGAAGAGTTATGCCTCTGCTTTAGAAGTTTTCCCCTGCTTTTTTCATGTCTAGTATGAACAGACGCCTTACTTTGCTGGTAATCCCAATGGAACTATTGTCTGGGCAAATGGTTGGGAATATCCTTCAAAGCAGAAGCCTCAGCTTTCCAGAGACGTGATTGTTTTAACACTTTGAGGTTGTTTTGTTTATGCTAATACACTTTCTAAAGCACCACTTCTGAATGCTGTGCAGGGCTGTTAAACATGCTCTTTTATTTCAGTCAGAACAACAGGATACCTTTGAAACAAAAGATCTACCCATTATTTAATTTTAATGGGATTTTTTCCAGATTTTCTTTTTATCCTGCCTTTGTTATATCTTTATAAATGATTCAACACAGCGAAGATATCTAATATTTCTTCCTCCTCCTTTTTTCCCCTTCAACAACAACCCGGTGAGGTGAGAGATAGTGACTAGCCTAAGTTACCCAATTGGCTTTCATGGCTAAGCAGGACAAGAATTCATAAGTCATTTTTGTGGTTTCTAGACTGGTACCTAACCACTAGACCAAACAACCTGGTAGTTGTTCACCTTTTCTCCAGAAGCTCAGAGCAGTTTTATTATATGTTAAAATATATGCCCCTGTCTGTGATGTATAAGTACCAAAGCATTTTAAAAATTGTGTTTTGTGTGATAAAATAACTAGGCACACATGGATAAAATAGAGTGCCCCTTCCCACTCCTCCAACCTCTTGCAGCTGCTTTTGATTTAAATCAGTAACTGGCTTCACACATTGTTCTGGTCCATAATGTTGTTTGGTTGCTTTAGATTTAGTGGTGATATGTGAACACAGCTGTTGTTTGTAAGACATGATTTATAGTTCAGCATTATGACCAGGCTACTAAAATTTGTTTAGGAAACCATGGTTAATCTGATAGGCTAATCTATCTGCCAATAAATGAGGAGATGCCAACTAAGTATCTTATGTAGTTTCAGTATCAGGATTTGTAAATACAGGTAGTCTCAGATAGAAAAGAGCCTGGGTGCTGACTGTAAATGCTAGAGCTTTTAATATATCACCCTTGATCTAAAAGATTGATTCCACCTCCTGACTGCTATAATTTTCAACTAAAGATAAATGATACAGGAAATCTGACAAGAGAATCTGCTAAACAGAAGCTAAAATGCTGAAATAAGTTGGGGTAGTTTATATTGTATATTTTTTAGAGACCCTCTGGTTTATTTTTAAAGCAGTCAAATGCAACAATAGAGGAATGGTGCAACTGCACAGCCACTATAAATGGAATAGCACTAAAATAAAATCAGAGGAGGCTGGATGGAACTGAGGGGGTCTCAATATTCTTGATATTGGTGCTGAAAGATCTTTGTTTTGTTGCACAAATTCAGATATATGTTTTTTTTTCCCTACAGCATAGTTGTCCAACTTTTTGGCTTGTGTGGGACGCATTTAATGGAGAAGAATTGCCTTGGGTTGCATATATAATATATTTTATAGATAATGTATATAAAGACATATAATGTTAAAAGTTTACAATCTTGTGGGGTTGCATTACTAGCTGTTGAGACCCACATGTGGCCCATGGGCCATGCCTGTTCTAAAATATTTTCTATGTTACAGAAAAGATTCTGTGTCCTAACATCCTACCCTTATTAGTAGAAAAATATTGTTTAAATGTGTCTATGTTGCTTTTACATTTGATAGTGAAATTCATCCCTGCTTTAAAAAAGTTAATTGAGAAGGCCCTAATTCAATTCAATTTACATGAAAAAGAAGTCATTCTTCTTTTTGTATTAATCTTGTTAATGAGTCTTATAGTCTTTTGTCTGACATTGCATATTAGTAATGAATCTGAAATGTGGACTCAAGATGAAACCCAATTATATAAGCTGGAGTAGTATTTGATAAGTGCCTTTGATTTGCAGGGCCATGTCAGTATGCAGGATGCAAACAAATCACAATAAGAACCAATCTGTTACAAAAAGATCTTACTTTCACCATAATTTTATTTGGGAAATAGTGGAAAACTCTGCTTTTAAATTATAAAAACTGTACACTGCATAAAGCTTCTAAGCATTGGTCAATAGTGGGCTGACTTTCCTTGGAGCTAGTCACTTCTTCCATTAAAATATTTTTATGCTACTCTCAATCCCTTAATTTTCAACACAGGGTTTATGTCTCATCTACATGAATAATGAAGATAAAATAAAATCAGGGCTTGGGCAAAAAGAGTGCATTGTGTCTATATGTTTTTCATGGAAGGAAGGGAGAAGTTTCAAATCTGGCGAAGTTGGTGGGAACTGTTGCCAGGAAAGCTTGGGTTACTGAGAGAAGGGGGGTGGGTTTAATTTTTTAAAGCTTCAGTTATGCATTTTCCAGGCCATAAAAACCATAGTACTCATATGGGTAGAAAAGAATATTTTGCTTCTTTTCTTTCTGTGCTTCTTCGGTTTTTAAAACTGAAGGATGCATTTAGAATGGGACATACTGTTTTCTGTCCCCTTCTGACACATACGTTCAACTGTGACATGCATATAATGAAGAGTAAAATGGGTTTTTGCATCCTTTTCCCTTTCTGGAATCATGCTACTTAAAGGCCTTTCTACTGCTGACATTTTCTGTTTGCTTTACAGTCTTCATGTTAATATATCAAATCCGGTCATAAGACAGCACAGAAAAACAAATAACGTTTGTTTAGCCAATGTCCCTTTCTTAAGAATGAAGTTACATTTCCAAAAGGACTTTCTCTTTTTAAGTGAGAAAAAGTTGCGCAACATACCTTTATTCATTCAAGAAAAGTATGACTATTATGAGTGGCCCTGTGTTTTAACATACATTTGCAGAGTAGTAAATGTTAATTTTCCCTTGCATGATGTGATATAGTTGGATTTGGCTTAAATATTTTGTTCCTAGGATATCTTCCCTAGAAATAGACCACAATATTTTAAAGTATTTTTTAAAAACTGATAAAAGGTAGGAACTAGGTATAAAATCGGGTTTAAATCCTTGATCCAACAATATTGTGTTCTGTTAAAATGAATACTATGATTGTAAATTGGTACAATTAACAGTTTGGTTATAATAACTGAAGAAATATTGTCTATAACAGGGGTGTCAAACTCAAGGCCCGCGGGCCGTATATGGCCCACAGGGTGCTTAGAACTGGCCCTTGGGGCTGGCCTGGAAACAGTGAAGGACCGGCCCACGGTCTTCTAGCAAAAATGGAGATTGGGAGGGCCTTGTGCAGCCCTCCCAAACTCTGTTTTTGGCTGCGACAGTGAGGGCTCTGTTTTTGCTGGCAGAGCATTGTAGGAGGCCATCGCAGCTGAAAATAGAACCGGGGAGGGCTGCCCCCAACTCGAGTGACATTGAGCTGGCCAGACCCACCCGGCCCTGATGCAGCCCTCAATGAAATTGAGTTTGACACCCCTGGTCTATAATGAAGATAGAGTTACTGCTTATGTTCAGAATGGTTGTAACGATGTGGCATTAAACAGGCTTTAGAAAAACAAACTGAATATGCCCTATTTCCCTCTATTTTTTTATTATTATTATTTATTAGATTTATATCCCGCCTCTCTTCACCTATTCGGGGAACTCAAGGCGGCATCGGGGAACTCGAGGATGATAAGAACTTCTAAATTCTGTTTAGCAAAGATACATTTTGTATATTATGTCAATCCTTAGTAAGATTTCTGTAGTTTATAATCTTCCTTATTAGGGATAGTTTACGTAGTAAGACTAGCACTTCTCGACTTCTGTGTTATCTGTGTGGCACAAATATATTGTGGCAAGCTGCAAATCTACTTCACTTTCAGATTAGCAAAGGCAAAGTTAATTTTGAGAATGGAGAATGTAACATGACACATTTGGTGAAAAGACACAATTCCTTCCTATCATAAAAAAGTATCAGGCTGTAATTTTAAACATGCAGTTGAAAACAAATTATATTATAATTGTTGGGATCAAAATCAAAGTAAAAATGTTCAGGATTAACATGCAAAATGTTTGCTCTAAAACTGAATAACACATAATAATTACCAACAATTACCTTGCATTATTCATAATTTTTCTTTTCTTACCTCAAATTGCACAAGTATATGTGCTTTTGAAATCACTCTTCAGAAATCTTCCCTGACAGCAAGCCCTATTCATCAAATTCAAGTAAGAAATCCTTATTGAGAAATATGAAGTGCCTGGTTTCTTCTGATCATTGTAGAAGAAACTCACATGGTGAATATGGAAAGAAGATTGGGATGGTGTTTTTGTTTAGCTTGTTAACTTGCCTGATTCAGAAGGCAGATCTAGATGGATGAATCTTTTGGTCTTGCTTGCTCTCATACTTGATCAGTTTAATCTTTGTGTTCTTTCTGTCTTGACATTTATAACAATTATTAAAATGAGAATTGGTCACCATATTTATGTGCCAAATAGAATTGATTTTACCTAGAGGACAGAGCTCAAAAGAACTTTTTTTTTCATTCCTTGAGAGAAACCACTTCAATACTCTTGTCTTCTCAAAGAGAATAGTGGTATCCCATTTACATCTTCTGTTCCTCCTGGAGAAGATTTGAAAGAAAAGAAGAAATACCCGAAGATAGAAAATCAGGCTGACAAAAACAGCAAATTCAATAATTTCTCACAGAGAGTCCCCAAGACAAAGAGTTGACCACTTTATGTTAACCTTACAATTGGCCACTCAGATTGGAGAATTATCTGTCTAGTAGTAAGAAGGCTTTGCAATATTCAGTTGATGCATATTTTTGTATTCAGTAAACTGTTCCAAAGAGCTGGAAAAGCAACAGAATTGTGTAGTAGACAATGCATAAAGAGAGGGGAAATGCACTGAACTCAGTATTGAAAAGCATAACTAATATGCCACACTTTGGGGTGAAATCCACCCAGTAACAGCAGGGTAACACTGGGAATTTCTCGCTTCCCTGAGTGACCCAGGGACCAGCACCTAACATTTTTCTCCTATATCCTATCAATACTCTCATGATGACAGTGGAAAAAAATCAGTGATGAATGCAAACATATTTCATTCATTAAAACAAATGTATATATTTATATAACTATATTTTGGAAACGAAGAAAGAAAGCCAATACAGGAAACCATAAGTTAATGGCAAAAAGTGTGAGCAGCCACAGGTACATGGGAAAGGTACAGAAACACTGAAAAGCCATCTACATCAGTGTAGAGAAAAACAGAATCTAATTGCACTCCTCTTTCCATGTGTAGAAATCTGATGAGTAGAAATCGTCAAACAATTTTTATTCAAAGGTGTAATAGAGGGATAGTTAACTCTGTATTCTAAGAAGTAACCTACAAGAAAGAATCTTCCATTTCAAGAAACACTTATAGTCCTCCTTATTTCCATAAATTACTCAGTAGGGTACAGATCATAGCAGATCAGTCTACCTGGCTTGTGTGGTTTATCTGCCAACTTGGTTAATGTAGGGAGTATTGTTGAGTTTCAAAGCATCCAGTCAACCATCTGTTGTGAAAGTATATCATATTTTGGAATTCATGGACATCTTGGCAAGAGCAAATAAAAATAAGTGAAGGATTGAAAAAGCAACCGAGGGACGTGGCCCATTTCATTCATCAGTGTCTTTGAGCATGACAGGACTTTTTCTGAAATACTTAGATAGAATCCATATCCAACAGTCCTGAGGTAGGGCCTGACCCAGAACAAGTCAGTTTCCTCAAATGTGTGCATTTAACAGTTCATCTTTTAAATGTGTGTACCTGATACACAAACCTATTGCTTCATATTTTGTAACGTTTGCAGGCATTAAACTCCGATTTATTAACATAAACTGAACTGTATGAAATGTGCTCTTCTGTATGTGTTCCTGAGCATGGCATTCCCTATACAAATAAAAGCCTAACATTGTAAGGGACTGTTGAAGCAATTGAGTCAGCCCTCCTGTTCATATCAAACACTGTGCTTGGTTTAGGATTATTCAATAAAAAAGTTTTGCTCATTGCTCCAGATGTGTGGCAAAAAAAAGCCCTACTAAGGAACAGCACCTATAAGTAAATTCTATCTGAATATCCTTTTGGCTCTAAGAACTAGAAAAAGATTCTGTGATGGAGAACTGTAGTCTAGTGGTTGCTTCAGTGGGGAAACTTTTTTTAAGGAAGTCTTTAATGTGGAGTTAGCTGGAGACTTTTAGTCTACCGTACCTGAGTACCATCTAAGATTGTCAGCTGCCTTCCCAAAAGTGTTGGGACTTGGGCCCTGATCTAGACTTTGTCTCAGTCAGGAATCCCAAGATTTGTCAAAATTCCATTGCCTTTGCTTCCTGGCAAAGCCTGCCATTTGGCTTCTTTGTGGGCAGCTCCTGAACAAGCCACTTGCCACAGATATGTGTGCAGTGGCAAGGTTATACACTTTGAGGATAGTGATTTTACAACATCACTGTTGTAACCATTAATCACTGGAAACCATTAATCTTATTCTCACATTGCTCTGATATAGAAGACTTTACATGCAGTTGAACTGCTCTCAAAGTTTTTTTTTTCCTGAAGCTGAATTTTACTTTATTTCTGTTATGCTAAGGGCAATGTAATTCCCCCCACCCCAACTTTTTTTATGAACTATTGTGATTGTCAGAGGTACTTCTTTTCCTTTGAAAGTGGATTGCTCCACACTTCTCATATTGCTTGTGGATCATTATGCAGCTTTGCTTCAGATAGCCTAGTTGTGTTTTTTTAAAAAATGTATATCATTATATTACTTCGCTGATTTTAAAAAAGTATTTTTGTAGTGCAAACCTAGCTATGTTGAACTAAATCAAAATCTATATTTGGTAGGACTTAGTCACTATTTAGGATTATATTTGTTTTAAAATTCAACACAGCTTTAGGATTAGGAGAGATGCTTTCATTTTAGGATTTGGTATAAATCCTGAATTTTTAAATTTAAGTGTTTAAAAAGACTTAAAAGGGAAGCTTTTGTCAGCATAATGCATTGTAAGGACAAAGTGATATGTAAATATATGTTTAAATCTTCATTTGCCCTGATGTTTGATATGATGAAATTTGAACAAAATTTTCACACTTTTTATTTCCTTGTTTTTCTATAGATTGTCCTCTTTAGTAACATTTAATTTAGTTCTAGGGTTTATTAGACTACATCTAGACTCATCGATGGAACTTTCTGGATGAAACAACCTGTTAGGTTGGACAGTGAGGCTGCTAAACGGAATATTTTTTCTATTTTCACTGACAAGTTATGCTGTTCATTCTTCATTTTGCAGCCATTATATTCCACAGGCAACATATCTTACGAGACAAATATAACTCCATTAGTCAGCTTGCGTGGGTTGCTGATATAGAATGTAGTCAGTAATTTCTCCTGGTGAATTTAGAAACAATCTTTTGTATCTAGTTAAGCTGCCATTAGGAAATGGCAACTTGGGCAGTTTTTGGATAGGTACATTTTCCTATTTTGTTTCCCAAGCCAAAAGTCATAATAGAAACGTAGCAAGAGCATTTTGAGGAAAAACTCTCCTGAGATGAACTCCCTGTTAAACGAAAACTTTCAGAGGAATGAGTTCTAGAGGCTGAAATTATAGTAATGGCACCAGTAATTAGAATGTAGTGTGATTTTTATTGATAAATAGGGTCAGTCTGCTTGCTGAAATATATATCCAAAATACTTTGAAATTGTACTAATGTGTATGAATACTTTTTGTCAGAACACAAGAGGGTAGGAGACTGGCATGAGAGCCAGTTTGGTCTAGTGGTTAAGGCACCAAGCTGGAAACCAGGAAACTCTGTTCTGTTCCCGCTTTAGACCTGAAAGCCTGTTGGGTGATTTGGGGTCAGTGATTGTTTCTCCACCCAACCTATCTTAAAGGCTTGTTTTTGTGAGGAAAATAGTAGAAGGAAGAAATACACGTAGTCCTCAACTTACATCCAAAATTGAGCCCCAAATTTCTGTTGTTATGTGAGAATTTGTTAAGTGAGTTTTGCCCCATTTTATGACATTTCTTGTCACCTTTGTTAAGTGAATCACAGCAGTTGTTAAGTTAGCCACTGGGTTGTTAAGTGAATCTGGTTTCCCCATTGACTTTGCTTCTCAGAAGGTTACAAAAAGTGATCACATGACCTTGGGACATAGCAACCATCATAAATATGAACCAGTTGCCAGGCATTTGAATGGTGATCACAAGACCATGGGAATGCTGCAAAGATTGTAATTGTGAAAAACAGCCATAAGTAACTTTTTTCAGTGCTGTTGTAACTTTGAACGATCACTAAATGAGCTGTTGTAAGTTGAGGACTATCTGTATTAGGTATGTTGTCCCCTTGAATTAGTTCTGAAAATAATAAAAGGTGGGATAACAACAAAGATAACTTGGATCATGTATTATATTTGCCAAATTTTACAGTTGAGTGCCTGAAAAGCTAGAGAAGTTATATTCCATATATCTTCTATATTTATTTATTTATTTATTAAATTTATACCCCGCCTCTCTTCACCCCTTGCGGGGGAACTCGAGGCGGCGAACATA
>JANHGC010009443.1:187779-201832 GCA_027560395.1 Boaedon fuliginosus | reverse complement strand
ATCCAGCCACACGTCGTCTCCCGGCCCGCCGAAACGAGCCAGGAGGGACATGGGTCCAGTAAACAGGTGGTGGGATTTCATAACAGACCCACTGTTTTGTTTTAGTTATTTCAATATATATAAAAATCTACACAATTTACAATCAGTGCTTCAAATTCAGTGCCAAAGTCTTTGAAAGCATAAATGGTTTTGACTTTTGAAACTTCGAATGTGGTTTTGAGGGTTTTTTTTTTAATTGGTTTGATGTATTTTAATTTTGCTTATGTTGTGAACCATCAGAATTGCTTGGAGTGTAGCAGAATAAATAAGTAAGTAAGTAAGTAAGTAAGTAAGTAAGTAAGTAAGTAAGTAAGTAAGTAAGTAAATAAATAGAAATTTTAAAACAACTGCATTGTTTGCCAAATCTCATGGCAACCACATGATCTCTAGAAAAGATGTGGTTGTCCTAAAGAGTTCTATGCTGGTGTTGCACATACATTAAATATTGAAATATTGTATTTTTGAAGCATTACATAGCCTTCCTAGAAACTTCTATTTTAACTTATGAAGTATACAACTTGTGCTTAATGTTTAAAAGCCACCAAAGACATAAAATGAACTTAAATTGAAAGTGATTTCCATATGGTATTGCCACTTAAAGGCTCAGCTTTGGTTTACTATAGACCCAGTGGGGGATAGACCCAAAGGGGGGAAATATAGCTTGCCAGCTGTTGCTGAATTATAGTTCTCTGCAATTCCAAACAGCAAGAGTAAGACTGAATTACAATTCAGCAATATTTAGTCAGATATAATATCCCTTACTTTGCTTTTTCCCACATTATGGAAGAAATAATTATTTCATTAAAGGCCATGACTCATGCATATTGCTGTTTTAAAATGACTACAGGACTATAGATATTAATGACTTTGACAGGGAAATGGAAAAAATGGTCATTAGACTGCAAATAACATAATGGGCACGATAGCTTATAGCTTAGACAAGCAGTTCCCAAACTTTGTCCTGAGGTTCTGCAACAAACTCAGAAGGGTAGTGCAGGATGTTTTAAATTTTGGAAGGAAACATGGCTATGCTTGATATCTGTTGGACACTGCATGACCTACTAGCCTAGGGATACAGTGAAAATAATTACTGAGATACTAAGGGCATTATGAACTGAGACAATTTGGGATGTCTGGTTTAAATGATAGGCATAAAATTCGATAAGTTGGAGACATAGAGTGAAAATAACAGAATGAAATTTAATAAGAGAGAAATATAAAGTTACTTAGGAAAAAATCAGTGGAGTTAATTGGCTTACTATTAGTTCTCATGAAAGAGATTTTGGAACGATAGTTGATTATGAATAATATGAATCTCAGTGAATATGGCTTTTAAAACTTAAGACTTGAGAGGACACTGAACGAATATTATAGCAGTTTTCAAATAATTTATGGGGTATCATATACAAAAATATGAAATCCTGTTCTTTGCCATTGCAGAAGCCAAAGATAAGAATAAACTTTTTCAATTAGTGATTTAGAAAAGAAGTAACATTATCAGCAAGCAGTAGTAGTGGAACCATCTTAAAAGACAGTGATTCCTATTCATGGAATATGTTTGAGAGGTTGCTGGACTACAATCCGTTGTAGACGCTTTTATTTGGATTTGCGTATGTGATATAAGAATGGATTTGATGGCTCCTTTCATTTACAGTTATTTTACATCATATTCTGTAAGTTTGCCGGAACACATTTTAAAATATAGACTATATGAGTGGAAAGAATAGTTGCTCCTTTGCCCACAATTTCTTCACTCATCTGTATTTTTCAACAATATACAACAAACATAGTTTCACATGAAGGCTTTCCTTGAAGTAACCTGTACTCAACGTTCAGAAGTTTAAAAGATCAAAAAGCATTTGAAGTCACTAGGATTCACATCGCTTATGCCATATTTTCAAATATATTTCTGCAGATCTCTACCAAGACAGTCTCAGTGACAGTAATTTATTTTCTAAATATCTAAAGAATAGAAGCAGATCTCTGAGGCCCAGAACCATTTTGGGAGCATGCAGTTGTATTATTAGTGTTTGGACTTGACCTGCTTCTAAAATGACTACTCAAGTGACCTTGGTCAGACATGAAACTATTAGTTATCTCTTGTCTACCCTCTCTATTTCTGTAGGGTATTGTTTATTATCACTCTTATTCTCAAACAGTGAGCAAACTGTAAAAAATAGTGCCAGGTTTTTATGCTTATATAGAGATAAGGGACATTCTGTAAATAAATGGGATGAAACTCCAGTTAGAGATTTTCAGAAATATTTATTACAGTGGTCTTTTTTGCTGGAATTCAGTTAGGAGGAAAAGACACTATTTTATAGTAGTGTCTTGGTAGTGTCATATTTCTTGGAGAGTAAATAGGCAAGTGAGCAAACTGAAAATCCAATTAAACAAAAGAATGGAAATAATTCAATAGATTGAGATTCCAGTTCTTAGACCATATTGTTCTAAATCTTAAGAAAATAAGATTTAGTTATCTGGTGTGGGATGTGGATCTTAAATTCATACACAAAAATTTGTTTTTTGAATACAGTATTCTGGTATCCCTACACTGAATTTACTTTCTTGCATGATATGTTTAATAGACTATTACACAGTTCTGAAGCGCTTCATATATAGTGTCAAAAGGATTTCAGGATGTTTTGTGGTGGTCTCTATATTTATTTACATAAGTGAACTTATACAGTGTTTCCGTTCTTGGAGAAAAAACAGACCATGAACTAGCAAAACTAAATGCAGATAAATGATAGTACCAGTGTGTGTTAGAGATGAGTCAGAGACCAAACCAGCACCGCTATCAAATAGTACTGCTATTCTAAAGTGCATTAAACTGGATGAATTTACAAGTAAATTCAATATCAATTTATAATTTATATCAGTGATTGTATGACCTCTGCAGATGCCATATTCCAGGGGTGTCAAACCCAGGGGCACATCAGCATTACGGTTGCCCTTAAAGGGCCAGTTGAGTATACAGGTAGTCCTCGACTTACGACCACAATTGAGCCCAAAATTTCTATTGTTAGGTGGGACATTTGTTAAGTGAATTTTACAACCTTTCTTGCCACTGTTGTTAGTGAACCACTCCAGTTGATAAGTTGCTAACATGGTTGTTAAGTGAATCTGGCTTTTCCATTAATTTTGCTAACCAAAAGGTTGCAAAACCGCTAGCCCTCACACCCTCGCCTCCTGTGCATGTGCCCGGGCTGAGGCAGCAGGGGCCAGCCCATCGCCATCTCCAGGGCAGCCCTGCGGGCTAGATATAAACCCATCATGGGCTGGATCTGGCTCATAGGCCTTGTGTTTGACATGTCTGCCATATGCTAAATAAAATAAATAAGAATTTATAGGTCCTGTATTGTTTATGCACCTATCATATGAGCCAGTGGTTAGAGTGCAGTACTACAGGGTACTTTGCTGACTGCTGACTGCCTGCAGCTTGGCAGTCAACTTGATTCAGCCTTCCATCCTTCCGAGGTGGGTAAAATGAGGACCCAGATTGTTGGGCGCAATATGCTGACTTTGTAAACTGCTTAGAGTGGCTGTAGAAGCACTACAAAGCAGTATATACATCTAAAGTGCCAGTGCTATCATATACATTATGGCTGCACCTTCATACAAAAGAGACAACTTCTAATTGAATTCCTCCATTCTTCAGACAGACTTTTTCCTTTGCATAGCAAGGTATGTGTTAAAACTACTCCAATTAAGTTTACCTGAATTTGTTTTGATACCATCAATGAAAAAAATGGTTTAGCCCCCTACCTTTCTCCTTCTTCTCTTAGGGGGTAGCAAGTAGGGGATAAGCAAGTAAAATGAAAGGAAGAAGGAAGAACAATAGATAGTGGAGACGAAAAGCTCCAGAAATAGGGAAAAGGAATAAGCAGGTTGCTTAATTGAAGTAGAATTGGTTGTTTGTTTTTTCGTTTTGTCTATTTTTTGTTGTTGTTGTTGTTTTGTTATCTGCCTTAGTGTTTGTTTGTTAGTTTGATATGTTGGTATGTATGATATGTATATTATTTTGTAAATGTTTTTATTCTGTAATATTTAATAAAGACTTTTTTAAAAAAAAGAAAAGAAAAAAATGGTTTAGCAAGCACCAACCTATTTGGTGAATCAGGATAAAAATGCATTACCTTGTTGAAAATTGTAGTTGACTGAAGCTATAAGGATAAGCCGAGTAGCAACATTGTTAGTTTGATAATATACATCTTGGTTAGCTTAGCATTGTTTTCCTAACTAGGTTCTTTCTTAAAGCATCATAGTAATGATAAAAAAAATATTCAGCACATTTTAAAATATTCATCAGACAAATATATAGATGGGGAAACGGCTGAGTCCTTTCCCATTTCACTAAGTCATATGTATTCTTTAATCATATACCTAGTATTTTTCCTTGTACAATAAATACTGAAAGAACACTTTCCTATTGGTTATCATTGTAACCATTATCCTGTGCAAATACTAAAATCCTCTCTCTGGCTTTGAGGGAATGAATAGTAACAGTTGATTTGCACTTTGTCTTTTACCATGTAATGCCTAATAAAGTATAAAATGAATTTAATCACAAAAAACGTAATTGACACGATATATATCCCTAAATAGGAAAAAAGAGGGGCTACAACAATTACTGAAAGTTAAAATAATAGGCCTAGAAAGCAGAGAAAGTAACCACATACAATTATTTATGTAAGCCTTGCTTTCCACTGGGTGGAAATACGTAAAAATATGCAGCCCATATAAAACAATAAAAGCAACAGCATTACAGACATTGAATAACAACAATAATACGGTTAATAATAATATACTAGAGTATGCTTTGAATCAAACTCAGATTCTTCCTGTTTTCTTAGTAGCATTATGGAAGTATCTTCTAGAAATTTGTCACCATCACTGACTTCTAGACATTTTTTATTAAACTTTCTTGCCGGCTATTTCAATGTGGAATTTACAGATGGTTCTGATCCAAGTACCTGCCAAAGTCAACATATTGCTTCAAACTAGCAGCAAACGATAATTAGTAACTGTAAATTGTTTCCTAATTTTTTTGGGGGAAAAAATTAATGTGTACATAGCCCACTCCCAAGAACAGTAGTCCGTAATAACCAAATAAGCTGTTTGGATTCATGCTGGAGTTTCAAATAGTACTTGAATTCATTCAATTTTAATAAATGATGTTCAGATAGCAAAAAAATAATAATCAATGCTTTTGTCTAGAAATGCTGGGTACAACAGGAATGATATCAAAGTGGAGTATAAACCTTGTTGGGAAGAGATATATTCTCCACTTATATATACAACTTCTTATTCTTTATATCTTTCATACTACTCTTGTTCCAAGCAATTGAAGAATTTGAAGGCCTTGTTACCAGCTCATTCACTTGCAAGAACAGGAGTGTTTAGCATGCCACATCTGCTCTGGAAACGTTCTTTAGCTCTGTTATGCCTGTGTTCCTCTTGCTGCACACAGCACTGTTTAATGCTGTTGAAATATATTACATCATAGGCATTCAATTTCAAGTTAGTGGGAAAGCCATATTGAATTGGGTGTTGGGGATGCTGGGGAAGTCATTTGTTATATAAACCCTAACCCTTCCAACTCTGTTATTCTTTCTTCTGTTGGCTTCAGAGGACCTGGAGCATTTGTAGTAGCACAAGAACATTACAACAGGGGGAGAGCCAATGTTTTTCCCTCATTTGTTTTGGTGTACAAATAAATGTATGTTAAGGTTTGCAGAGGTTTGATAACGTTTATTTCTCCAAAATATCAAAGAAAACATTAGTGTTGAAATTGCAATTTGGATGCCAAATTTTACTGGTATCAATAAAAAGTATTTATAAATTCTTTATTGCATAAGGGAAATAGATACTTGCATGGTAAAATATCAATACATCTGGTTTTACCACTGTGTATAATGTATACTACGCTAGAATTGTTTGCTCAAAAATAGCCTCATCAAATGCAGAAAAAAGCTTACTTCTACATGTACAGTATATGGTTATTATTCTTGTAGCCAGCTAAGAATCTTGTATGTTCATGCTTTTAGATTTTTCCCTCATTCTTCCTTGCAGAAATCAACTATGTAATAATATATTCTTAGATAACTTTTCATGTATAGCATATTTGAAACCTCCCTTCAGATTTCCAGTAATTTCCAATAATACTCAAATTTGAGAACAGTGAAATATTTTCAGATGTCTTTAACTTTCTTTCCTTTAAGTACTAAGTAGTTAATTTAGGGTTATATTTTTAGATAATTATCTTGCTGAATCATCTAACCACTTTTCACTGACTGACATCAGCTTAAAGATCAAGAAAATCTCTATTAGAATTGATCCTAAATTGGACAGATTGGTGAAATAACCATAGATCCCTATAAATATGTGCTAAACTTTTAGAGGATGCTGGAGGTGTATGTCACAAGTCCACAAGATTTTTCCATGGGAGAGTTGTCAGAAGAAAACAGTTTCTCAGCTTGTTAAACTAGCCATCCAGATTTATGATGTAAATCTAAATATATATGAGTATTGGCAAGGCTGTATACTGTCGCCTTACCTATTTAACTTATATGCAGAGCACATCATGAGAAAGGCGGAGCTAGATGAATTACAAGTTGGAATTAAGATTGCAGGTAGAAATATCAATAACCTCAGATATGCAGATGATGGCACTGTAATGGCAGAACGTGAAGAGGAACTAAAGAGTGTTTTGATGCGAGTGAAGGAGGAGAATGCAAAAGTTGGTTTGAAACTCAACATTAAGAAAACAAGATCATGGCATCCAGCCCTCTCAATTCCTGGCAAATAGATGGGGAAGAAATGGAGGTAGTGACAGATTTTATTTACCTGGGCTCCAAGATCACTGCAGATGGGGACTGCAGCCAAGAAATTAAAAGATGGTTGCTCCTGGGGAGGAAAGCTATGGCAAATCTAGACAGCATACTAAAAAGCAGAGATATCAGTCTGCCAACAAAAGTATGTATAGTCAAGGCTATGGTTTTCCTAGTTGCAATATATGGCTGTGAAAATTGGACCATAAGGAAGGTTGAGCGTCAAAGAATTGAGGCTTTTGAACTATGGTGCTGGAGAAAACTCTTGCGAGTCCCTTGGACTGCAAGGCAATCAAACTGGTCAGTCATAGAGGAGATCAATCCTGACTGCTCTTTTGAAGGCCTGATCCTGAAGATGAAACTCAAATACTTTGGCCACCTCATGAGAAGGAAGGACTCACTAGAAAAGAGCCTAATGCTGGGAGCGATTGAGGGCAAAAGAAGAAGGGGACAACAGAGAATGAGGTGGCTGGATAGAATCCAGCTTAAATGGACTCCAGGGCAATGGTAGAGAACAGGAACGCCTGGGGGAATGTTATCCATGGGGTTGCGATGGATTGGACACGACTTTGCAATTAATAACAACAACAAGAAGAAACTGATCTTTCTAGCCCTACAGTGTCCCCACGGCTGCAAAGAAAGCTCTGTTTTGGAATTGAATCTGAAATCTTTTGCATATAAAATATACTACCATAGGAATCATAAAAGGAATACCAGTGGAAGGCTTGAAGAAGATTTGTTGAACAGCTGCTACTGAATCAGTCATCTGATGGTGGTGCTTATAAGTGTTGACTGCCAATAGCTTGGACCACAAGTTCCTCACCCTGCATAAGGCATCTTTATTTTTACCTATTTTAATATACAGTAATTTGAGTCATTGTAAAGCTGAAATTGACAATATAATCTGTTCATAATGGGCTTACTTGGATTTAAAAGTTTACTTTGAACTGTTTGGTGTAGTTTGTATTTCCTGGTGTGTGGGAAGTTCATACAAAGAGTGACTTGGACTCTGTAAACAGACATAAAGATAGAAACGTAGGTGTAATTTGGATATCTGATTACCCTTTTACTTCCTTGACTCTAACATACAAAATACAATCTCATTTATCTAAATTGCCCAAGGAAATAACATTGAATGCTTGCATAACTAGGAGTTATAAATAGGAGTGCCACTATTTTAATGTTGAGACAACTGGTTCTTAAAATCACTTCTGTCTCAATCCTTCTAAACCCCAAATGAAGAATTAATAAGTGTAATATATGCTGGTTTTCACATCTTCAGTTCCTAAGAGAGATTAAAATATTTTAGCAGGGGTGCTTGTTTTCATCCCTTCAAGCTCCTCCTTCATGGAGATGATATTACACAATATTTTTTTATGAACTCAGCTTTGGGTGACTACATTTTCTAGTATCTTGGGTTGAGAAGGTAAGGGAGATTATAAGGGAGACAGGAAAGGAGGAAGCAGTTTTATTAGTGTCGTGTGAGTGTGTCATTACAGGAAATATGGGAAAGATGGCTGAGATAGGCAACCACACTGAAGATGTTGTTTGTAGATTTTTCTGTGACCTGCACTGTATGCAGCATATAGAAGTGAAATAAGTGAATAATCAAGCCATTGGAAAAAGCCAGGAATTCGCAGCATGGCCAAGTGCATGCCAGGGTTCACACATTAGATTAAGTACATGAAGCATGAAAATCACAATCTAACCGCAATGTGAAAGTCAAGTGTTAAAGCTTCTTGGACTGTACCTATGGTACAACTTTCATCTATTATAACCTTTAGATGAAGTGCCCCTGCTGAGTAGAACCTTGCTATTAAATAAGTCCATACTCAAAGAGAATGTTTATTCTTGTGTTGTATAGTATTTGGGGGCATATGTTTCTTAAAAGTTGTTGGACTTTTCTTCTGACTTGGTTTGAGAAATCCTCTGCCTGAAGTTGGTCTACCCAGACCTACATTTCCCTACTTCTGTTTTTGGTCAAACAGGATGTAATAAAGATACAATGATTTGTCCTTGGTCTTTGATATCCTTTACCCATAAAATCAAGATAACTTAGTAGCAGGTGGAAAAACCTGCTGCTTACCTGCTATATTTGGTCAGATTGGGAGAAAAATATAATAAACTGTCCATTTAACAGACCACAGTTTGTTGAAACTGTTTGAACAAACAGTTTGAACAAACTTCAGTAACATTTTTTCCCTTTTGGTCTTCACTCCCATTAATTTAGATTTTTTTAAATCATAGATTTATTACAAATGGCATTCATATCAGTTAAATATTGTTACCATTGTATTGTTTTCAGCTGTGGCATTCAAGAAATGCTGGTGAGGATGCCTGTTTTTATCCTTAATTTTAACACTTTCCAGTCTAGCACAATGCAACAAAGTAGAGAATAATAGAGGAAAGAAAATAATATGATTGGTAAAAGTGATTGCTATTTTTTTAAAAAAAATTCAGTTTTATTCTTTATCTTTCCCATTCAAGTTGAACTTTAATATCAAGATCCATGTCACTATGCATGTCTGACAACAAAGCTACATATGTTGATTTGGTAATCATGTTTTATTGTTAAAATGAGTAAGGATTTGTGAATTTTCAGATGATCCTGAAGCACAGCTTCCAACAAGTTTGGCTAATGGAAGAGGGTATCAGAACTTGCAACTTATATATGTTTTTTATCTGAGTAAATAATTGTATATAAATAGTAAGTGGATTCAAATATACAGAAAAATGTGATGCTTAATTTTAACCATGTCAATATTGTTCACTTGAGGTTCACTGAAGAATATTATTTTGTCCCGGGTGACCAAAACTCTGTTTATAATAGTAATAAAGAGTTTGGAAAATTAAAAAATACCCTCAAGAAGCATTTATTCTACTTTAGTTGCTTAGAAAAAATAGACTATAATCCAACTTATATGTGGCAAGTATAAAGATTGTCTTTACAACATGAGGAGTGAGAAATCTAGGGTGTAGAGATTGAGGTAACTTCTAAGTAATGTAGAGAAAGATAAGGAATGAGATGTGAGAAAGAAGACAAAAGGGAATTAAGATCATCCTGTATTTCCCTTAAAGAAAACGATGTTGCAACAGATAATAGGAAAGAGGACATGACCTCAGTTACTAGCCAAAAAAGAAGGGCAATATTTCATACTGCTTCCATGCTCCAGTCGTTTGTGGAGGAGTTGGCTTTGCTGTTTGATTTGTGTAAATTGCTCAAGGTCCTTGGGATCGAGTAGAATATACACCAGCTAGATAGGTATTGATTTTGTCCTATGGATTTAATCAACTTGCTCATTATTGATGGCTTGCCTTGCTTAGCCAAGCTCACAGAGCAGATGAAATGAAAGAACATTTGGCTAAGAGATTCTGCCAATTGATTGATTGATTGCTAAGATTTATAAGGCTGTTCAGTTCAAACAATGTGACTCTGAACAGGCACATAATTAAACTAGCAAATAAATTAATAAACTATAGAGGCACAAAGGAGCACTACAGCGGGAGATAGGAACTTATTTCTTACTACTCATAATATTAAAAAGGTTTAAAAACCTTTTTTTTTTTACATTATTAAGATTTAAAAAATCTTCCTGTCTCTCAGCCTCTGTATGTGAATCAAGGAAGTGTTAGTAGTCCCTGATGAGGCAAGATATCATTTAGTGCTCAAAAGGGGATAGTTGGTTGAAGTGCAAGTTAATAGAAATGTGTTGTGTTTTTTGCAGCATGTTGCATGCAGCCAGTCCATCTGTGTATGACTATGATGTTATTACCTGAAAAGGAAGTTTTCCAACATATGGACTCAAGATATGTTGGGATTTTAATCAAGCTACTGGAGGGCAGGAATTACAAGAATTATACTCGTAACAATTATAGTTGATTGAAAAAAATAGTAATTAACCAAATCCTAATATTTTCAGCTTGGGCATATTGCTAAGCTTCTCTAAACCATTTTTCTAAACATTCTTTCAGAGAGCCCTATTAATTTTTGGCACTCTCCTAATAATACTTTTCCATGATTGCTCCTAGTGGCTTACATATAAAAATAATCACAACTTTGGCCAACAGTACCTTATGTGAGCTAGCTTAGTAATTTTCAATCAACTAAACTTTGACATAAAAGAAGAATTGAATTGATTCAGATTGCCAGATAAGGCATCTGAAATACTAACTGCCAGATCTATACTGGAAAAGGAGGTAAATATGGATGGCCAAAAACTTACCTTTTCATAGGTGAATGCTAATTTTTATTAAGCTAGAGTTCTGTAATGTGCCACAAGACCTATTTCAGGGTAGATAGGAGAAATAGAAAAAGACTAGCCAAGCAGCACTTCTTAAAAATATTATTTTGTTTTTTAAAGAAATATGTGTTTCTTTCCAGGTCCAGTAAAGTTTGACTAGATTTGTCAAGCGGTGTCACCTTTAATAATGGACAAATGGTAATTTTGCCAATGCACAGCTTTTCTAGGCCCTCTCCAAGATTTTTGGGTATGGCACTCAGTGTGCCAGTAATGTGCCAATAATGTGCCAATGTGCCAATAATCACTAGGATCATCATGACTAGCCTGTACGGCTGTACCATAATCTTTCAACTTCAATATTCAGATTTGATACTTTGTGATCTTCTCACAAAGGCAAATATTCTGCCTTCTGTTCTGCAGTTTCACCAGGTATGTTATGATGAGCCAAGACTATAGTTTGTATTTGAAAATCCCACAATATTCCAACCTGATTACTTTCTACTACTTTTTAATTACCTGTTCCCACGAATTTTTCATTAATGACTAATGATAACTTTAACTGAAGTTCCAAGTGAATCATTTTAGCAAGTGTGTTATGCTATTGTTTATAATTAGTTTGTGTAGTCTTTTTCACATGCTGAATATATGATCTACTGTTTCTTCTTTGTGCAGTCTGCACTTCGAATCTTTGATTTTTCAATTCTGGCCTTGATTTCATTAATTTGAATAGTTTTCATTTAATTAATTTGAATAGCTTTTGTCTTGAGCAGACAAAATCAAGCCTTCAGATTCTTTTTTAATGTTTCAGTTATAAGCCATTGCCAGGTTTTATCTTCATTCAATTTTCCATTGATATTTTGTATAAATTGACCATGTAATACTTCTCCTAGCCAGCATTCTGTTCTTATTTTTATTACATAATTTGTTTCCCTTACATTCAGCATGTTCCAATTTTTAACTAGCACTACTGTTTGTTCTTGGCTTGCACTAATCTTGTTTTTTGTATATAATCAGCCAATGCATGATTCTTGTTCTACAGTTTGTTTGAGTTGAAGTAAATATACCTCCATTCCTACAGGTATTATTATTGTTGTGGTTGGTCACATAGTCAACCAGATGTTAAGAATGTATTTGACATTTTTATCCACCTATCAGGTCCATCCCAAGGATCTAGGATAAATGGACATTGATGTTTGATGGTGTTCTTCTATTCTGTTTTCTCACGTTATTGGCACGTCCACTAACCAGACTTTTTTTGTCTTTCTTATCGACAGTTGTTAAGTCTGGGTATTATGTGACAAGTGCCTATCTGTTTGAACTATAAAGTTCCAGAGCATTTTGTCTTCATTTTTCTATTCCTTTCTCTTATTTTATGAATCCACCAGTTCTTCCTTACAGGCGATTGGTATTTCTTGAGATCTTTCATTTTTCCCTTGTCACTACTTTGTCATGCCGTTGTTTGTAGTCTTATCATCATCATTATTATTATGGTTCATAACATAGTCAGTTGGATATTCAAACTGAATTGGCATTTTTGTCCACTGATTCCTTTCCAAAAACCTCATGTAATTAGATGTGGATATTTCATTATGTTAAAGGTATTGTCTCAAGGTGCAAGCAGTTCCAAGTAAAGCTGCCTTTTGCAATTGACTTTATGGTTATTTTGTCAATACCAATTAATATTATTATTACTATATACAAAAAGTGAAATCACAGCTGCCAGTTCTTTAGTGGTTTTATTTATTTATTTAGTGTATGGCAAATACATAGACTTAATAGTAGTTCAAATGTTAATCTCCAATCCACCCAGCCATTCAAGGACAGGGTGGTCTATGTTGAAAAAAATATGACATTGGGGTGGTGTAAGCTTTTGATGGACATTTGGACATAATGTGATGGATATTTTGTCGAGGAGCACCACAGTCACACTGAGGGCTAGAGACTTAAACAATGAGTCCTGACAAGCACCATGTTGGGTACAGATCCTGTTCAGAGTTGATCAATGATGGTGATCTGTTGCCATGTATTTAGAGAGCCAGGAGTTCTACAAAGATGTCTGGCTGCTAACTGTCATTAACTTCCAATTCTTCAGTGTAGTCTGGCTGCCAATTGTTGCTAGTCGTTTGGTTTACACTGCTATGCTATCCACAGTTTACCACAAAGAGGCGAACTAGCATCAAACCCCAGTCTTTAGCTGGTGTTTGGCCTCCATAGAACCTAGGATGTATTAATGCAGGGGTGTCAAACTGGCGGCCTGGGGACCAAATGCGTCACTTGCAGGTCACACCCACCTCATCTCCACAAAGGGAAAATACATCATGATACGTCATGTGACGGCAATATGATGCCCCAAGTTTGACACCCATATTGTAATGTATTCGCATAGTATATGTGCAAATCCAAGCATTGCTTTTCCTGCTTATTATTAAATGAAATATGCAGCATGTATAAACAACATAATTCTGAAATAAAAACTCACTTTTTGATTTATAATATTTCGACAAAGAAATCTGGAGGACACAGAGTTTCACTCTGACCTTAAAATAAAAGTTCAGCAGATATCATTCTGCTTTTTTTTAACCCTATTAGAAACATAACTTGCAAATGAGCAAGTACCTATGGGATTCTGTTATTCAATATATAAAACACAATGTAATGGTTTAGAGCAGGGATCCCCAACCTCCAGGGCCATTGCCAACTATGCTTTCAGAACCGGGCTGTGGAAATGGCAGACAAACAGCGGGCAAACATGTCTGTGCATGCTCCATTCGTGCCAGCAGCCAGCACATTGTGCCCGCTGCTTATGCAAATGGACCTGTACATGTTTGGTCACCTGTTGCTTCCATGGAACCATCCCTTCTCTTCTTTCCCTCCCCAACCCACCCTTGCTGTTCTACAAAGCCAGAAAAGTTAGGAAACTGATGTAGAGTAGAGTAACAC
>JANHGC010009443.1:154240-169306 GCA_027560395.1 Boaedon fuliginosus | reverse complement strand
AGTATAAACCAAGGGTGACTTTTTCAGCTTATTTTGGGTGCTGAAAAACTCGGTTTATACTCGAGTATATACGGTATATTGATTAATTTTGGTAAGGCAGGGAGCCTGACTTGTATCAAGAGAGGTTTCCTTGTTAGCTATGGATACAACATTTCCTTACCCAAACTAGTCATTTTGGTTTGGAATACAGTATTTAAGTCACGAGGCAAAAAGAAAAACACACACAACAAAGGATATCAGCCTTTCCTTTTAATAAATATCCTGAACTTTTTATCTGCTTTCCTGTTTGCATCTATGATATCAAGAGAAACCCACCCCCCCAAATAGTGAATCTTTGATGAAAGTACCTTCTAAAAAGCAACAAACAGCTAATGTTAAGCAAAAAAATTGGCAGAGTTATTAGAACAAAGACTAAGCCAGTAACTTAGAACAAACTTTCATAGCAAGCTTGGTAACAAACTGAAGCTTATTTCCAAATATAAAACTTTCTCACTGGTGATATTTGGAAAGGAAATACATGTTTCAAGCAAGTAAACAAACATTTTAAATAATGTTTTCAAAGTAGCGTGTCCAACATGGATGATTTTACAGTTCATTGAACATAACTATAGAGATGAAGTTATCTGAAAAGGAAAAGAAACCTTCAGCTTTGCAAAAGGCAGTGTTCTAGTTTGAATGTTTAAACTGGTCTAATGCAATCTGTTCCATGGTTTTCATTTGAATTCAACTTTCAGGGTTGATGGATTTATTGATTTTTCATTAGTTCTAAAACAGACATCTGAATATGGATTAGAGTATTGGACTAACCCCGAAGGGTGTGTGTGTGTTCATAGTTCACCAATAGATCACATGTATTTGCAGGGCAAACCTTTATAAAGAAGCAATCACATTAACTTCCTGGTAAGATAACTTATGACTGCAATTTTCATTGCCTTGGCTCAAGAGCAGACAGCCAGAGGTCACAACTATTTTGTGCCTTCCAGATATTTTGCTGAAATTCAGGAACAAAATATTGATAATTATGATTTGTCCCATGGGGCGGAGGTGTTAAAAAAATAAGAGGAAAAATGTATTTTAAAGCTCTGGGAAGATGTTAAGACATCAATCACACTTAATTGCTTCAAAATTATTGGTGATTACTTCCTTGTGGGGGAAATGAGGAGAGGGGAATCTGTAGGCCTCTTTGAAGCTTAATTCTTAACATCTCACAGTCTCGAGTTCCCTTCGGGTGAAGAGAGGCGGGGTATAAATCCAATAAATAAATAAATAAATAAATAAATAAGTTGTGCCAAATATTTTGACCACCCATTTAAATGATATCATACCTTTACTGTTCATGTTTTCTGCAGCCTTTAGAGACTAAGAAAGTTGTTTTTTTTTTCCCACTGTGTTTTATATATAAAGAGAAGTTCAAACTTGGAAGTATAATTGCTTGTGTATATTTTGAAGAGCAGAGCACCCTTATGTCTTCTCTTTGTGTATGTATATCAAACCTTTGGCAAATAGGTAGTGTCAATAGCATAGCATGACTTATCTGTTATCTGAAAATCAATTACTTTGTACCAGTGTTCAAATAAAATATACATATTTTGGTCATCATATGCAGATACTAAAATATAGAAGGAAATATAATGCAGCAGTCTTTTGAGAGACTGCTCAAAGAGATTTGTATTGTAATAAAAGAATATACAGAACAAAACCACAAAAGAAAATAATATTTAAAATGAACAAGTTGCATAGCAGTAGGAATTCTTCAAGTGACTAAGTTACAATTATGTTGATAAAGCATTGTATTAAAAAGAAACATTGAGTTGGAAGGAAGCACTAATGTAATTGATTAAGCTTGTTTTAATTTAATAATGTTGAAGTATTTGTTTTAGAAAGGAAGTCTGTCTTGAAATAAACCACACTAATTTGGAAGGTATTATGAGTACAGAAGAAGGAGCAGGAAGTCGCAGAGGAAGAACTGGAATCGGAGTAATAGAAATGGAATGAAATGAAGTCCTGCCAAGTAGAAGTCTATGAACTCGGAATGATAAGAGACATTTTTGTTTTTGGCTGAGAATTCAGCTGGAAGTAACTAAATAAAGAACCAGGAATCTTAGTTGATTAGAAAATAACTGGGCTATTGATGTAATGTGTAGCTAGAAAACCAAAATCAGTTTTGGTTGGTTATAGGTAGAAAAAGGTATTAAGAAAAAAATACTAGGGTATAGTAAATAGTAAATTGTAGACTATTTTGATAACCACTGTTGGATTTAACCTGCCTCAAACAATAATCAGACAATCTTCATAGTGTAAAAATTTCCTCCAGTTCACAAAGCCAAGGGAGATGTAGATTTCCTGATTGTAAAGCCTCTGTAAACTACTTCTGGCAAGTCACACTTGCAAGAACAGAAGTTCCCAAAAAAGCACACTCTAAAGAAATGGTGTTCCAATAGATAGGATCTTCAGGGCTAATAAAATTAAAAGCACATTCTCTCTCCGTGGAGAATCTGGAAAAGCATTTCTTCTTTGTTTCTTTACATTCTCTATGTTTCAAACATCTGCAGCCAGCAGCCTTACATGTGACACTTAAAACACACTTAAAAAAACATGTAGCTAAAATCTGCTGAGTGATTTAAGGTTAGAAGGAGTGCTTTCTACCGTTTGAATCTGGTTATCTGAAACCTTCAACACGTGATTTCTTAAAAGTACATCGGTCTAAGGATACTCTGTAGGATTTTACTCAGAAATCATTTTAAATATATAGTTTAATTAAATTGAATTTCTCGGTTGTTCTGACATTTTTAATCTCTTTATCCAATAAATTTGAGGTGATTTAGTGATGCTTTTCATAAGACTGACTATAAATTGTGATCCTTAGCCTAAAAGAAAAACAAATTACTTTTTCTCCATAACTATTGGGTTGTATCTTCATGAATCCCACTATCCATGTTTGTGGGAAGAAAGATGTAAGAATTTGTGTAAACTCAGTTTGTAATCTATAAAACCTGAGAAACAGTGACTTTCTATAACTACAGTAAAGGGGTGCTGCTAAAGCCATATTCCCAGGAGGGGCAACCCTGTTTTCTCTGAACATCTGGATAAGGGAGTTACTTATGAACCCTATCATAAAATGCTGGCCAGCTATTGTGAAATAAAGGCTGTTTTCATGTGTGGCTTTTAGTGGTTGGGACAGGAGAATTTCTATTTTCAGCTTGCTTTCGGAGCATGCCAGAAAACAGCAAGACATCATATGCTGCTTGTTCTCCTAAGGAATTGGCTTAATCTTTTTAAGCATCTGATGTGAGTGCTCTCTTAAAGTATTACTGTTTGATTGAGAGGTAACTTGTGCATAAAAATAGATTTAGCCATGTTTGAAAAGAGATTCTCACTGATTTGATTAGCAACAGAGACCCTAAATTAGGGGTGTAAAACTCAAGGCCCAGGTGCCAGATCTGGCCTACGGGGTGCTTAGATCTGGTCTGCAGGGCCAACCTAGAAAGGCTATTCAGCGAGGGACAGGCCTGCGGTGCCTGTGCTGCAAAAATGGAGCTCCCTGGCAGAGGATTGCAGGAAGCTGTTGCAGCCTAAAACAGCCCTTGCTAGGGCCTCAGGCATCCCTCCCAAGCTCCATTTTTGGGACTCAGGAGCCTGTTTTGGCTGGCAGAGCACTCAGGCCACCACAGGTGCCCCGACACGAGTGACGTTGAACTGGCCACTCCTACCCTGTCCATGCCCATCCCGTCCCTCCTCCCCAAGGTCAAACACAACCCTGATGCAGCCCTAAATGAAATTGAGTTTGATACCCCTGCCCTAGGCCATGATTCTGAATAGCCTTACATGATAGTAAACCCACATTATGAAAGATGTCCAGTGAACATTGGAAATAAAGTGGACAAAAAGTGGCAGCTTTGATAATGTGCATGCATTTGGATCCTGAAAAAAAGAAACTGCTGTATCTGTGGTTCACTCATGCTTTTACCAGATGCTTTATGTGGGAAACGTTCTCTTTTAAATGGCTACATAAAATATTTTATAGACCATAGGCTGCTTCTGAAGCTGTTCAGGAAGTTGGGCAAGAAGGATTGGAGAAAATCCGTTGTTGGTACTGAAAGCAATTGCTGCTGTCTGTGAAATCATAAAGCGGAGATCATTTCAAATTCAATGTTCATGTTCTTAATCTTTTTAAAATGTGTTCTAAAGAAGGGGGCTGATGAGTAAAATGCTTTTAGAAAATGTGGAAGATCCTATGAAAGGTAAACAAGTAGAGTACAGCACTGTTATCCCTTATTTTCATTTCACTTCTTAAATTACTGCCTTAACATGATTTGCAGAAGAGCACAATGTTCTCTCCTCCTCTGAGCTTCATCCTGGGAAAAGTGTGGAGATGATGTTTGAAGAAGAGCAAATCACAATCTGTTTTTTATTTTTCCTGCAGCTGTCTTGCAGCTTTGAGTTCTGCTGGACTGTTACAGCTGGAATCATTTTATTACTTTTATCCAACTTCCTTTTGCTTGTGCACACAGAAATGTTTTAATAGTCTTGGAAAAAAGTCAAAGTATGTCTTAGCAACCATAGAACAGTAATTATTATACCAGCAGCTGAGAGTAAACCAGGTTTCTGCTGTGCATTAAAAATTGGTATAAGTTTCTTTACAGGTGATAATGGGTAGTTTATGCCTGTGTTGCAATTGAAGGATATTGGGTATAAGTATGTAATTGCTTTGGCAGTAGAAAAGAATCAGACATTTGTATATCTGTGTTTGTGTATATAGTAAGTGATCATAATGTACATTAATGCAGTGAGGTTTTTTTCGTTTATTTTACTATAAAATGTTTATTTTGGCTTACTTTTTATATAATAACTTGTGTTGGGCCTCTTGTTGGAATTATGTTTCCGATTATTTTTTTTGTTTTGTTTTATTACTGTTTTATTATTTTTTTTAAGGAATGAACCCATGCAAATTCAGAGTAGCCTAAAATGGAAAGTAAATAAATTAATTTACATTACTGTAGCTCTTCCTGATGCTTAAAACCATATACTGTAGGACAATATGTTGCCACAGTGCAGGATAACTATACTGCATGATCTGCCCAATTTAGTGTGCAGACAGTGCTCAACTGGGTTACATTCAGGAGGCTGCTTGTAAGTCCATTTTGTTTGCAAGGCCAAACAAACGTTCATAGGTAGCAATCTGTAAACTAACCTCTCAATTTCCAGGACCTTCTAGGTTGGATTTAGGGACAGGTTTGTTTGTATCATTAAAAGTTTGTAAGTAGAGTAATATCTGTGTATGTTCTCTGAATTGAGCACAACTACTAACTTTAGTAACGAGATCCTAAATGCAGCTAGATTTCCTTCAATAGGTCATTAACCACAAATAGGACTATGTTTTAGCCTCACTTGTATTGATTTTTTTTAAATCAACGATGTTTTGACCTTGAAGAAATTATTTTTTGGATTAAAGCAATTGCATTTTTGATAGAAAGCTGTCTGCTTTTGTCTATGCCAATTACCTGATCTTAATGGCTCTGTTAGAGTAGCCTTTAACAGCTGCATTCTGGGAAAAGAGAACTTTCCCCAGAATGCAGATAGAGCCGCATTCCACTCCTTGAATACTTATTTCCTGATGGCAGCTATTTTTCAGATCTGTGCAGCTTTACTTCAGTGGCAATTGCAAATGAAGTGTCCCTTGGGCATACACACACTCAGACCATAGGGAAAAGGCTTCTGTACAGCTTCGATCAGTGTACCTCCAAACCTTCAATCTCGTTGTGTATGGAACAATGACTATAAAGATTTATTGTATCGTATTATATTATCGGATTGCACAGCCCTACAAAATAGCCCATCTCATGGTGAAATTGATAAATAATTTATATGGCTAACTTTTCTGTTAACAGCCTGAACACTGCTAGAGAGACATTTTGATAATTGATGAAACAAGTGACTTTCATATCACTAGCTCTGTTATAAAATATAGACGTGGTACCCATGTATTCTTTAAAAGACAAAGAGTTTGTCTGAAGTGTCTCAGAATGTCATCATTGTACATCTAGTGAAGAATCTTTATGCATGTCTAAAGCCCCTTCAAATAATTTGGTTTTTTGTGGTTAAGGCTTACAGGGTCTCGGTATTAAACGTGGCACTTTTCATACCTGTAGCATCCTGGAACCCCCTTTTTTATGTTTCTTGGTCTCTTGGCTTGGTAGCAGTTATTGATATTTTCTCTGGAAAATTTGAGTTCACAGCCTATCACAAGCCTCCTGTTTTCTGAATGGAACTTTCTTCTCCTTTATTTTTTTCTTGAAATTCTGGCATCCTCAACTCTATTCTGAAAGTTCACATGCGTTTTGGAGCAAATTTGGGGGGAATGTGAGAGAAAACTGCTGTCCTGTCCCTTCCCCCCATTTTAATGAATGAGCTTTTCTTTGTTTGTGAAGCATTAATTGGAAACCATGTTTCTCTACTTTTCATCTGAAAAAATAAGATATCCATGATCTGAATAATGTTTGAACCCCCACTTTTTATTTTTTTAAAATATTATATGCTATATGATGTTCATTACCATATTTGTCTAAGATAACAAGGACTGGGTATATTTGGAGTATGCTGTTGACTTTTTTACTTTCCATTATTGTTGTCAGTATGTGTGTATGTATGTTTTAAACATCACATTATGTTTTCCAAATGATATTTAGAACAAAAGTAAATTAAATTCTCGCTGTCCATGGAATGAATTATGTCTGTTCTATCTATTTATATGGGTTACATTTTTATCCTACTTCTGTATGAAACCTCAAAGGGAATTATGGGAGGAGGTCTTCCCTAACTCATCTTTCACATCAATTATTCTTTTCAAAGAAGGTTGTGTTGAGAGAGGGGAGAGAGACAGAGAGAGACAGAGAGAGAGAGAGAGAGAGATCACCCAACATGTGTTGTGGTTAAGAGATTATTTGAACTGGCTTTTTATCTTAAGTTACATCTAACATATTTTAGTGGAAAGGTTTGGTTCAGTTCTGGAATATAGATGTTGGACAGCTTTGAATTGATCAAAGTATTAGCTTTGAATTAATAGTTTTCTCAGAAATTAGAAAGGACATATTAAGTTTTGGCCAAACAATAAACACTTTACTCCAGATTATTATAATAACTGAAAATGTCTCGTTTTTATGGAAGTGCTAGCTAGCATACAATATTCTTTCAAGATGGACTTTGCCAGGTGATGTCTTATATATTAAGGTATGATTAAGGCATTTATCTGAAAGTAGCCTAAATTCCTAAAACTATCTTTTGTCCCACTTTTTTTAAAGAGTTACAGTAGTTATTATGGAAAATATTTGTTTTACTAATAGATCTCTACTCTCTGTTCTGCAGAATTGAGACTTATTAACTACATCATTCTACTCCACTAGTACAAGAATAAGGAAAATTCTTGATTGATATTCTTGATTGTCAAGAAAAACAGTCATAATGCTAATCAGGGTTTGGGGAAATAATTAATACTCATTTAGATCTAGAGCAGTTTTCTATGTGGCAAATATAAGAACAATTGTATGGTCATATACTCATACTACGTGGCCTTGATACTTGTAGAGATACTTGTAGATCTGGATGATTGATTCCTTTCCTGTACCTCTGATAAAGTATGCCTACTGGGCAAGTACATTTAAGGAATGATATCCTCAAATTAATCTGTCTTCTTTACTTCCTCTTTCATTGCTTTGAGTGACAAAGGACTTCCAATGTATTGATTCAATTTTTATTTTGATGCTGCATAATGCTACGTCCATTTATTTAAAATAGTATGTATGGTGCATTTTTAATTATGTATGAAATGGGTACTTTGAGTATCAAATGCAACTTACTAACTGAAGTTCTAAACAACACTGCAGTGGATTTAATTTTATATAGGGGAAGCTAAGGGGGAAAAAACAACCCTAATTATGTATTTTGATATATAATCTTTTCCAGGCAATTCCAGAAAATACATCAAGTTTGCTAATGAAAGATCCGATTTTCCAACATGAATCTCTAGCAAGCAATGATCCTCACAAAACCTTATGTATAAGACCCTCGGTCTTTGAAGATCTGAACACCAGAAGATTGTACTTCCACAACCAGCCAAACCAGGTAATCCTTGAAAAGCAACTTGTATATTGAATGTGTCAAGAGATACTTCCGAAGTGCTACCAAAATTTTGTCTACCAATATCACTGCTCCAGTTCAGATATAATGGAATAGAGGTTTCCCTGCAATGATATGAAATGTCATGAAAGAGACTGGAAGTTTCTGCTTTCAAACAAATCATAATTTTCGCTATTATTTGGCCATAATGAGTAACTGTTGCTTGATTAACAGCAGAATCAGGTGCTTTGAAGTCGCTTCTCTGGTTTGCATAGTTAATTAATGCATTGAAGATTCCTCTACCCATGTTCTCTATGACAGAAATTCATTGCTTTTTCCCTCACCGTTTTCCCTCCTTCAGCTGTGACGGGTGCGATGGCTCAGTGGTTAAAGACACTGAGCTTGTTAGCTGGAAAGTGAACAACCCAGTTCAAGGCATGACAGGGTAACCTCCTGTTGGCCCATCTCCTGCCCACCTAAACAGTTCAAAAGCATGCAAATGTGAGTAGATTGTTAGGTACCACTTTGGTGGGAAGGTAACAGTATTTTTTGTACTTCGGCATGTAATCATGCTGGACACATGACCATGGAAGCGTTTTCAGACAACTCTGGCTCCCTTGGCTAAGAACTGAAGATGAGCTCCGCCCCATAAAGTCAGACTTCATGTTTACATTTATCTTACCGTCAACTAGCCTGTCCTCTCACCAATGTCATGCTCAGCAACCATTTAGAGTTACTAACTAGTCATGAAATTCATGATTTTTATGGAAACTTTGATTTTAGGCTGAGAGAACTGAAATGCTTGATTTTAAGTCTTTTCCAGTGCCAAAAAAACCCTTGATAAAATGTCTTTAAAAATAAGTATGTGTTTCTATAGTGTTGCTATGTTTCATTTCTCTTGCATCTGCTTGTGCCGAAGCATGGTGGAAGTATCTCACACATTGTTTTTTCTGATTGAGTTTATTAAAATCTAGACAGGCTATGTTCTTGGGTCAAAATCATACTTCTATAAATATTTGAACAAATACCTATTGTGTTTGTCCAAACTTATGCTGGCTATATGATTCTGAACAGCATTGTACTGTAAGCCAGTTTCCATCCATGAATCAAACAATCCTTTTGTTACCATGCACACTGATTTTCCATAGTAATGACTGAACTACTCTGTAATTAAAATTCATAACTATCTGTAACAAAATTTTTGATTTGCATGTCCTGTTTTAATTGAGAATGGAACTTGAATTAGATTCCAAAGAATTCCAAATTTAGCTTGCTCATTATGTAGAGAGTTTGAACCATTTGGCAAGAGTTATTTTTATTAGTTTGAGCCAAGTAAGTCATAGTGAATCTCAAATATTCCAACATAAAGTTGCTCTGCCCTATAATAGAGCATCTTGTCTTTGCCTTTGGCAGGGATGGGAGACAGCTATTTGCTTTTTAAAACGTTATAGCAAACTTACTTAGTGAAAGATGCTTCTGTCATCACCAGCCAATCCTTTAGAAGACTATGGAAAAGTTATTTCTGTCTCGGTTTTGTGGATTTCCATTGGATGCCAGCAAAGTGAACAACTTCTTTGGTCCCTGCTGCAGTTCCTACCACAAGTGTTAATGTATTTATTAAGCAAGTACTTTAAGTAATCAAGGGTTTTTATTCCCTTCTAAAAGCATTTTGAAATAATTCAGGCCTGAGCTGCAAGGTTACTTTTACTTCTGCACCTGTACCAAACCTTACCTCTGTAACATGATTTAAAGATCAAGTTCACCAGGAATGTTCTAGGCTTAGCTCAACATGAATCACCTAAGACCAAATTCTTTCTTTCAAGCTTCCTAATTTAGCAGTGGATGTTTGAAATTGTAGTGCTACGAATTTAGGAAGATATCAAACTGGGGGAAAACCCTTCTGAATCCTCTCGTGTTTGAGAATTGTATGCTTCAAAATTGTGGTTTTCAAGGAAAATTATGTGGGTTCTTTTACTGAATTAGTTCTTACTGACAGTTTTTATCCCTCAGATATTGAGACCTATAGGGTGCACTGGGCAGAAACGAAATACAGAGTTGCAGCTTCCACTCACACAAAACTGGATTCTGCCTTTATTATTCAATTCTGCTTGCCTATGCTTAAATGATATGTATATTTAATTAGACTGTTAATTGGCTGTTGTCGTATTGCTTTTTATTATTTTTATAGGTTTTTATCTTTGTAAGCTGCCCAAACTCATGACGGTTTATATGGGCAGCTGCATACATTTTCTTAAATGAATGAATGGGCTGTGTACACACGGTTACTGAATTTGCATTTGTCTCTAACTACATTTTGCTTACTGTTATTTATTGAACAGATTTCCTGTTCCTGTTCAAAAGAATATAGCAGAAAAAACAGTTAATATCCTCAAAACAACAAGAGTAGATAAAATAATTATTGAATATAATAATAGAATCATTGGAATGCAGAGCAGTACTTAAAAAGCAAGGGAGAAACAATGTAGATTTCTGGATGGGGGGAGTGAAAGGTCATTCCAGGATTAACACAACAACAATTGCTATGTGCTCAACACTCAACTTGATGACTTTCACAGATGGATTGGAAAACAGGATATTGGCTGTGGTATATAAGTTTACTTTCAGATTGTCAATACCAATATGATGGATTGGCCCTAGACATGAATCGGTTATCAATATAATTACAACAGAAATACATAACATGCAAACATGCAAAGTTGAAATTTATACACTTTTTTAAAGGATAGCCTCATATACAGCGTATTACTGTAATTCAGCTGGGATGTAACCAGAATTTGTGTCACCAATGCAATTAAATTCATTAAATCAGACTACATTTGGCAAGGAGTCCAAGCTGATAAATGGCATTGATGATGCTTCCTCTTCCAACAAAAAGAGCCAAGTCCAGGAACACTTGCCAGTTTCATATTTGGGCTTTTAAAGGAAATGCAAATTCATCAGGTATAAATGTAAATTATTATCTGCAGAGATCCTGGCTTGATTAAGCTCCTTCTTTACATTCCTATTTCCAGATATTCACTTGGGCGGAGGGGTTTCCACCGTCTCCTTCAGTTTAAAATAATGTTAGAACTGCATATCATCCACAGCTTGATGTGATCCCAGTCTTAATTTTTAGATGCCTTCAAGGGATTGGTATGGACATTAAAACAATATGCTCTGGAATAATTACCTTCTTGTTAATTTGTAATATTTAGATATGTCCTTTATTTTAAAATGTTTTGTGTGTATGTGAATGTGAACCTAATATAAGGATTATCAGCACTGCAGTGCTTAGTTATTTGAACTGTTGAAAAAACATTAAATATGGCAGATACATTCAATAAATTGTGGAATGGTTTTCCTGAAACATGTAAGGTATTGTGACTTGATACTTGGCTTATTTGAAGTAACTCAGTGATCAATATGGTTGTGTGTCATATTAAAGGGTCTCTTTTCCCTTCTGTATCCTCTCTTTTGTAGACACCCCAAAAACCAGTCAGGAGTGTCACTTTTCAAGACGAAGAAGAAATTGTTCGGATAAACCCTCGTGATATTCTAATACGTCGCTATGCAGACTATCGGCATCCTGATATGTGGAAAAATGACTTGGATAGGGATGAAATAGATTCCTCGCTGCACTGCCCCAAAGCAGACCATAAAAAATCAGACTATCTGTATCCATCCGGAGATGGACCTAAACTGAATTCCCTAAAAGACTCCAAGAGTTCTGTGGTACTCAAAACACAGCCTCCTTCTATCAAATTGAAAAAATCCAAAAAAAGGAAAGAGGATGGTGAGCGCTCTCGCTGCATCTACTGTCAAGAGAGGTTTAACCATGAAGAGAATGGCCGGGGAAAATGCCAAGATGCTCCGGACCCGATTAGAAGATGCATATACCAAGTTAGCTGCATGCTTTGTGCTGAGAGCATGCTCTACCACTGTATGTCAGACTCTGAAGGGGATTTCTCTGACCCTTGCTCCTGTGACACGAGTGATGACAAGTTTTGCCTACGATGGCTCGCCCTTGTCACTCTGTCGTTCATTGCACCATGTATGTGCTGCTACCTCCCACTGAGAGCCTGCCACCACTGTGGCGAACTCTGTGGATGCTGTGGAGGAAAACATAAAGCTGCAGGATGAAGCAGTCCGGTGCAGAAATGGGCTGACCAAGTCTTTATTGCTGGGAAGTATCTAATTCATGGAAGCACTTGGCATGCAGAAGGGAAAACCCACCCTGTAGGAAAGACCTCTTGTGGAAGACATGTCAGAACTGTGGCATTTGATCAATGCAAGCCATGCCTAATCTACTTTTTAAGCGCGTAGGACAAGTGGTGAAGGAGTTCTTGCAACCTGAAAGCCTTTCCTTCTGTTTGGCCTTTGAAAGAAGTATAAACTGCAGTCCATACTTCAGCACTGTACATTTTGTGCTATAGGTGAGAGGGCGGGAGAGACTTTTGAAATAATCCACTTGGCAGAAAACTTAACTAAACCTGCACTAGGGAAAGCTGATTGAAAACTAAAGGAAGTTAATGTCTTGGCAGATCTGAAAAATTAAATTGATTTTCAGTGCAACTAAATTACTTATAAATAGTTTTGGGAAACAGTTTTATGTACAAATAACAAATGTTTATATTTAACAAAATATACGGTACAAATTGTTAAATCTTTCTTCCACTTTCCAGTTCAGCAGTTATGGACCTTGTTTTCCAGGCACATTCCGTGATAGTATTTCTCAGTTTTAAATACTTAGTATTTTTATTCAAATAGAGAAATCAATATTTTCAGTCTTATTTCCCTTCAACTACATTTTTGTATTAATTTTCTTCTGTACATTCTGGTAATCTGAAAGCTTTTAAATATTAATTATTGTAGTCTTGAATGACCAATGTTTTGTTAAGCACAGATATAATTGTCTAATGCTCTTATGAGAACATAACATTTATTTTTATATATAAATAACTCTAATTTCAATGTAATGCAAGATTTTACCCCTCCCTTTCTTACAGCCAGCAGATTTTCTTTTTAGGATTTCCTCCTAAAAATGTTGATGACAGATGTTTGGGAAGAGAAAATTACCACTTTTAAATTGTTTAAAATATATGCTTATAACTCTGTTTCAACTTGGTGCCAGTTATTTCTTTATATGTTTCCATTATTTTACTTTTATTTGACCTACCACAAGTTAAACTTATGCTATATGACAAACTGTAGTCCAGGTAGGAAAAAAACAAGTTAATTTCTTGTTGAATGAAAATGGATTTTATTTTGTCTTTGAGTTGTAGCATATTAATGAATATATTTAACATTTGGCTGTGTGTTCTAAATGCCATTTCTGGTAATTCCTAAATGTTATCTATCATATGGCATAATAACATAATTAAGCATAGAGGATTTTTATTAATAAAAGTTTAAAGCAGTGGGACAGTCATTCATTCAAAAGGTTAAAGGGTATGGAGAAGGGAGTAAAATATGTCTTTAATATGTTTTTGGATTAAAATTAAAATTTCACAATTTTTAATATCTGTCTTTCTTCAGAAAAATATACATGTTTATTTTGTTTTCTTAGGATCATGTTCCATCATACAGTTCCACTTCCACTATACAATACATTTCTCAGAGCCCAGTCATCAAAACCGAACAATTGTACATAACACTGTAAAATATCTTTTAAAGGGATGTTTATATTTTATACGACACCTTGAACTGACAACATTGGGCACATAGATCATCTTGAAGTATTATTTCACATTGAAAAGAAGAGAAATATATTGATAAGTATAGAAGTTAAGAGCTGCTTTCTAGTTTTGTACTTTTATCTAGAATAAATAACCTAAGTCAGCAGATGTGATTCTTTAGTAGCAGTTGCCTTCCTGCATTTTATATCTTTAAAAACTGCTGCATAGGTTTCTTTTATGTTTCATATAGTCAACTTGGTTGCCTAGGAAAACTGTTCATTTTTTTCCAAACACAGAAAAAGGGAAAGGGGGGGATCCCTAATTTTTATTTCATTAATGGCATGAGAACAGCATGAATTGTGAATAGCAATGATTAAAACATTTGTTTTTTATTAAAGTTGGGCATGGCAACAAATATCCATGAAAAGAACTTGCTGGCTGACCAAGAAAAAGTGCTTTGGATTTCTGTGTGTATACTTCCACACATACATATTTAGATATTTTAAGAAACAGCGAGTCTATGTCTGATGAACACTAATCAACCTAATACATCGGTTCCTGTAGTGTTTCTCATGGAATATGCTTTAATCCTTTTTTCTGAACACATGCATTTCAGTGTGTTATAGGATCAAATCTGGATCGGTCACCGGGAGCAGAGGATATTATCCTAGGACATGTATATTTACCTCCATTCATTTCAATGTGTATTTTAACTTAACAATCTACTGGTTCTCTCTTATTATTTAATAAAGTTTATTTAATAGTGTTCAGTCAAAACGTTTTCAGTGGATGTTTATCCATATGTTGGATGCATTTCTTGTTTTTTATTTTCATTCTTTGTCCAGAAAAGTATGATGAAAAGCTGTATTTTAGAAAACATCAATTCAGATGCTTTTTAATAGATAAATTTGACTGTTTTGATAAATCTCTGAATGATATTTTTAGGCTGGAAAAGTTCTTCCTAGTTTATTCTACATGAAAAAAGCTTTGTTACTCGGGCACCATCTGTTGGACAGACATGGTTTAGAAATTGTGACGAGTCATACACCCCCTTTAAGCATTAATTTAGTATATATGGCAATCTTCCCGCAGGTAGGCAAAAATATACCAGGATCTGGTCATAAATATGCCGGTAATATGCAGCAGATCAGCAAGACCTTTCTGGTTTCAAAAAGTTCAACAATCATGACAAAACTCACTCTATGAATTCTCACTCTGCTAAATTAGGATATTGAAAGAAAGAAAGAATGAAGGAAAAAAGCTTTCAAGAAGAGACTGG
>JANHGC010009443.1:133214-143277 GCA_027560395.1 Boaedon fuliginosus | reverse complement strand
AGGAAAGGGCGCAACTGATGTAATAGGCGAACCTGTGCAAAGGCTCCCTTGGACACAGTCGCCAACTGATGGTCGAACTGCAGCTGTGGATCCAAGAGAATCCCTAAGTTGCGCAGCCGTTCTGAGGGGAGCAATTTCTCTCCCCCCAACATCAATGATGGACAATCCACTGGACCATGTGGGGGGAACATCTAATCAATATTGATTAGACAATGTGGACAATCTTTCAATATAATAATCATTCAGGTTTATTTACTTTTTTATAATGCAAAAAAACAAGAGGTTGACAATTTTTATTATGTTCAATTTGAAATTGACAGAACATGCAAGCAAAATGTGTACTTGTGGTTGGAGAATGGAATGTCAAAAAAGGAAACATAAAAAAGGAAAATGTAGCTGGATTGTATGGCTTAGGAAATGGCAATGGAGCAGGAGACCAATTCATCAACAATTTATTCCACTCCAACAATTTCTTCATAGTTAATGATATGTCTATATATGGACAATACCATATGGCATGTATAGAAATTCTGTTCATCCAGAGTCACAAGGTATTATTTTTCAAATCTTCCTGTATTGGCCTTTAAGGACAGCTGAGGGAAGGACATGATATTTTGCCAGAGTTAAAGGCTCCTGACATTTACGTACTTTGAGTATCGTTAACTATGTCAGAGGGAAGGCAGAATATCTGTTGGATTCACTAGCAATATAGTTTGTGATCCTAACTAAATCAATTTTTGCTCTGTGTCTGCTGTACACTGTTTAATAAGTGCTTTGACCTGATCATATCCCATGCTGAAAGGAAGACCTGGAGAAAAGCCTAAGGATGAGCTTTGTTAAACAGAGAACTGTTAAAGAGATAGTATCATTCTGCATTAGGACCACCTTACAAATTATAGTAATTACATCCATACCTAAACGTTCTGTGATATCCTTGTCTTGGCCAAAAACAGTTGTAGTATTTTCCCTCCCTATTTCCATTCTGGATAAGTTTCTATGAAGGAACAGGAATATCCAATATTCTTATTTTCTTTGTTAAAAGCACCACATCACATTTGTCTTACAGTGTATTGCAGTAATCAGTATGCTACTAACTCAGATAAATATATACCATGCATTAAAGTAGTTGTACAAAAAAAGTACCCACTAGCTATTATAAATGATTTGTGAGGTTGCTTTAGTTTTACTTTCTTCCAGGCAGCCTGCCCTGTGAAGCCTCAAAGTAATGATATGATCAATTGAGCCAATCTTTTTGAGCATGGAATGAATGTAAAACCATGCAGAAACTCAAGGTGCAAATGTCTATAAAGAGAAAATCTATCAATATAAGAATGTGAATATGTAGAGCAGCAGCAATTAATTTGTTCCTTTGAGATGCATGAAGTCAACCCTTGTCACTTCCAGCAGGAGGACCATGTGGCTGGAAGCCAGGAGCTGCTTTCCACAGAAAATGGAGGTTGCTTTTGTGCTTGGCAGGTCTGCCCCTTTTCCTCTGCCCTAGCAATCTAGTGTGTTAAAACTGGCACACTGCTCCATTGACATTCAACCTGCTTTTATTTTATGAAACGTTTTAATAAAGCTAGCAGATAATAAGGAGTAATTATAGTTATGCAGTCCCAGCCCTGTAATTAAGGCTACATAGAAAAGTTGTCTTAAACAGAATGCAGGAAGCTTCCCTGCTGTCCACCAACACTATTTTCCTCCCACAATTTAGAATACTCCAACTATTACAACTGCATAAAAACAAGTATAAAATCAAATCAGATGAATAAAGGGAACACAAATTGATTTGTTCTTGCAGGAGAAAAGGTAGTTCTTCCATTCAAACTGCTAGCAAGTTCAAAAGTGTTTTTGAAGCATTTGATTAGCTCTACAGTTTGCATCATCTATAGATCTTTTTGTCATATCAGAAAATAACTACATTTTGGTGTCTGTCTGTCTGTCTGTCTGTCTTTTCAAGCTTTGATTGCTTATCCCAAAGGTGCTTTTTTCAAGAGGCAACAGGATTTTTTTCTTTGTTTTTCTTTGTTTTGCTCAAACAGGCCTCTCTCAATAGAGGGGAGGAATACCACATCACCTATCTCCAGTCTACCACACAGGACTTCCACACATATCTGCACTACTCAGGCCAACCTGAGGACACAGATAAATCTCCAAGTGAACTTAATGACTCTATAAAAGAATACAAATGACCAGCTGTCTGCAAGGAATATAAATCCTTCCATTCTCCACCATCCAGTCTTGGATGAGAAGCGAAATGTTTTCAAAGGAAACCCAGAAAGTCCAGTTGCCTCTTGAAAAAGCACCTTTGGGACAATACATTATTATATAACAATAATATGAGTAATCCTAAGCGTGCCACATAATGACCATAATAATAAACCCAAATAAATTCCACTTGGCCGGGGAAGAGAGGTTGGGTATAAATCCAATCAATAACAACAATAACAACAACAACTATTGTTATTGTTATTGTTATTATTATTGTTGTTGTTACTATTACTACTGTTGTTGCTGCTGTATAATAATAATTATAATAATAGAATAAGAGCAAAACCATCAGAATGTTATAGGAGAGGTTTATGACTGCCCATGCTGAATCTAATTGTATCCAATTTTTATTTAAGAATTTTTTTCCCAAGAATAAAAACACTATAAATTTTAAGTTAAAGATAAAAGAAATAGATAAAAGTAATTGAAAAGTGGTAAAGAAATAAAAAAAGATAGAAAAGGAGAAAAAACATCCTAAAGAATAATAAAGAACATCTTCCAATCTACTTCACAAGAGTTATAAGTACACATAGAGTTTATCCTCTCACTCAAAATTTCCTTCTTTCCAGATCTACCCTTTTGATTCATCATATCCATAAATCATCAAATCTATAAATCATCAATTTGTTTTTTCTTTCTTCATCAAAATGTCCTTAAGGAGGTTCAGACACGCAATTAAGAAGAGAAGGATGAAATTTATTTATTTATTTGTTTATTTGTTTATTTATTTATTTATTTAGATTTATACCCCGCCTCATTTCCCAGGTCAAAGGGAACAGGTTAGTGTAGGGAGGTATCTCTTTGAAAACAGCCTCACTCTTTACCTCTCCTCTATGCAAATACCAAAATTACCACATTCCTTCCTAACAATAAATGATGGCCTTATAATAACCACTGATTTACAGACGACTGAACCGTTTTCAAATTGTTTGATTAAATATTTATTTTTATTTATTTTATTTTACTTAGATTTATACCCCGGTCATTTCCCCGGTCAAATATCTTGTTCCTTCCACACACGTCAAATCAGCTTTGAGATCAAGTCTCTCCATTGTCTGTTGCTTTCCTCAGTTTGCAACATCCCACAATTTATAAGAAACCACAGTGGATATTATATGGGCGTTTCCTTAAGAAGTACCAATATAAACATACAATGTTTGACCCCAAGAATGAATGTAAATCCTCTGAAGCAATTTCAGATTGTGGTTTTGAACATTCTTGTTGACAACTCTTTAAAACAGCAAGTCTGGTCTTACCAAGGAATTTGTTGATGTCACAGATGAGAATTCCAAAAACAATAACAGCAACACAACTCCCCCACCCCACCCCACCCCCTGAAAAAAAAAGATAGGCTGCAAATCAACTTTGCAGGAAATTACAAAGCATGTGTCCCGAGTCAAGCCTCACTGGAAAGGGTGTTTCACATATCTTGCTACAAGCAAAAATATTTTCTTAGCAAAATACTTTTACATTTATATCAGTGCTTTTTTTAAATTCCCTTACTCAGGGATCCTCCCCAAGATTTATTTCTCTGGCAAGCAAGCATTGCAAATCTGCCATAGATACCTATTAAGTTGCAAAATATGCTGGGTAGACCAGAGTGAATTTACATGGATGTAAGGAAGTCCTCGGCTTACAACAGTTCATTTAATGACCATTCAAGGTTACAATGGCATTGAAAAAAGTGACTTATGACTATTTTTCACATTTATGACCATTGCAGGATCCCCACGATCACATGATTAAAAGTCAGATGCTTGGCAACTGACTCATATTTATGACAGTTGCAGGGCTCTGGGGTTCACACAATCACGCATTTTGTGACCTTCTGACAAGCAAAGTCAATGGAGAAGCCAGATTCATTTAACAACCGTCTTACTTACTTAACAATTGCAGTTTGCTTAACAACTGTGGTAATTCGCTTAACAACTGTGATAAGAAAGCATAAAATGAGGCAAAACTCCCTTAACAAATGTTGGCAACAGAAATTTTGGGCTCAATTGTGGTTGTAAGTCGAGGACTAGCTGGAGATGCAATGGTATGCTGCCTCACTGATATTGTGTGTGTCTCCACACATTTCTGCTCAAGCTTCCTTTAACTGATGGAAATTGCTTATTGGAACCCAATATGTTCTCTGCTGCTGGTAGTTTTGAAAATAATGAAACAATTTGAATACATGACGGATTTAAAAGACTCTGAAGAATATGATCTGGAATTCACTTACAAACTTCATGGCCTTAAGAGCAGCAAAACCAGAATACTTTTCCATTACCACGGTGTCTGCACAGAACTTTTTTTTGTTTCAGATGGCCAATGGCAGTTTTAAAGATCTGTTAAAGTTTTAAAGACCACTTAAAGATCTGTTGTTTTTAATTCCTAGAATCCTTAAAAATGGCTGCCGGCTGGCAAATTCAGAGCTGAAAGTTGCCCACTAGTGTCGGGTCCCATTCCCGACATTTCTGAATGATGTGGGATGATGCCCGACCATGATGGAAGAAAAGCCCAGGATCTGGCAATTGGTGGAAGGTTGCACGTGACCTATTTCAAGCACCCTGTTGGTGGAGGGGAATTTAAAGGAAGTGCATAAACGTCCGCCTTTGTGTTTACTTTTGTTTTGAATATACTCTTTCGTCTACTCCGGTATGATATTAAACACATTCTGCAGATTGTTGTCTGATGTGTTTTGGAATGGGCTTTAGCTTAACAGAAAAGTAAGCACAAAATTCGAAGAGGAGTTTCAGATATGGAGGAGGAAGGAAAAAATCTTGGGGCTGTAGGAGGAGAAGCTACGGCGTTGGTGGAAGAGGTCGTGTCAGTGCCGGCTGTGGAAGATATGTGTGTGTGTGACCAGGTGGTCAGAGGGAAAATATGGGCTAGAACAGAGGAGTTGGGGGCTCCAGGATAGTTGCTTCATAGCACAGCTATGCAACCTAGAGCGGTGACTGAGGAGTGGAAGGAGCTTATGGTGGATACTTTATCGGAGGTGTGGTGGGAACAGTGTTGGAGGGAGGACTCCAGTAGGAGTTCCCTGACCGAGGCAGGAAATGCCACAATGCAGATTATTAGGGAGAAGTATGGAGAGTTAGGATATGTGAGACCAGAGAGAGAGACCGAGAGGGACATGAGGAGATTGGTGTGATCCCCTGCCTAGAGTAAGCCTGGTCAGAATACCCGATGCAACTCCTCCCCATGTTTCTGGATCATCAATCCCAAGTTCTCATACCCAGAGTATGCTGGGAGGATTTGTGGCGGAGGAGCAGAACAACGAACGGCAGCTTCCTCGCTCGCAAGAACACCACATACCCCTTATGCTCCAATGACTGGGTTGGGGCAGGAACAGATTGGACCCTGGTGACCACCCGCATGGGGTCCTTTTCCTATCCAGGCTACCTTTGATGGTACCTTGGGTAGCCCTCTTCCTAAGCCAAATCATTAGCCATTTGGATGCATTTGGCCATTTATATGCCTCTGAGTGGTCCATGTGGTTGCGGTGACAGCAATCCTGGAGGGTCCTGCTTACGATTGGGTCGCTGGCCTGCATGAGGAGCACACGACGGAATTAGCTTCTATTGGACTATTTCTGGAAGCCTTGGAGTCAAGATTCCAGGAGTCCGTTGGGTCACACCAGACTGAATTGGAGCTACTGGGACTTAAACAGAGGGGAAGAGCCGTAAAGGACTACATAACAGATTTTAGACAGCTGGCAGCTAAGCTCCATAGGTGGCCAGAGTCCTTGTTGGCTCACCACTTTAGGAGGAGCCTGGACAAAGAATTGACAGGCATGTTTATACGGGGGGGGAGGTGTTGCCAACTCTAAAATCATGGTACACCACGAGGGAACTGGAAGTGGGATTAAGTGAACTCACATGGTGAGTGAACTGGAAGTGGGATTAAGAGAATTTAGGTCATGACCAGACATAGTGGGTTGTCCCTGGGGTCCCATTAGAAGTTTTAGGGGGGGTCCCATCCAGAGACCTAGTGGCTCTGTGGCCCCTATGGCAAAACCTGTGTTTCGGTGTTACAGATGCAACATGGTGGGGCCTGTGAATGTTGCCAGAAGAAGACGCCCTAGACATCCACAAAAGTTCCAAGAGTCGGGCTCCAAGATGAAAGATTTTGACTCAGAATATGGCGATTCCACTTTAGACTTATTGTTCAACGTTCTTCAGAGTCGAAATCACTTGTCACAGTTTCAATACCATGAGTTGTCCAGCTAGCTTGTTTACATGGGATTTACAATCTGCAGAGCAGCCGAATGCAGATCTATTTGGCAGGTTGAGACCTGTCATGTATTTGCTCAATTCTTGTCATTCCTAATTTATAAAAAGTTTTCAAGATACTGATTAGGATAAAGACACATGTCTGCAAAACATTGCGATGCCACCATTTCTAAAAGAGATGATGCTGGAACTAATCGCATTAGATAATTTCCAGCTGGTCCTGACTAGAAAATGCTTTAGCCAAGATGCTCATGAAAAACTGCCCTAGGGATTCTGACTAAAGCAGTTTGCCTAAATCCATTTCAATCTCAATTCAAGCTTGGTCAGAGGTCAGAGGCACATTTGGTTGACTCAGTGGAGTTTTCCATTATGATTTAAGTGTGACAAGGACTTGTAGGCAGACAGCCATGTTACTCTTTGATAGCCAAACTAGGAGTTCTGGTAACAGATTTTCAGACTAACAACATTTATTAAAGGGCATAAGCTTTCACCAGCTACAATCTCACTTCTCCAGATGCATAGCCATGCATATGAGTAGAAGGTATGCATATTTTAAGATTAGGAAATCATCAGAAGCTGGGACATGATGATGCACTTCTTTAAAGTAGCTGTTTCTTCTTTGGGAGTGGTTGCAAAAGATAGTATTAAGAATATTTTGATTGCTAAACTATATTAGGGACCAGGAAAAATTTCAAACTCTTCTTCAAGAAATGTCATGAGTGGTTAAGGAGTCGTCCACCTTAAATTTGATGCCAGTGACTCTGCCAAAAGCTTATGTGTGTTGATGTCAGATTTATTTTGCCAACTGGAGGAGGAAATTCTCACAAATGGAGCCATTCCCAAAAGCAGCAGTTTCAAATTACAATTATATTTTTCCCTGGAAATATTGGCATCTCAACTAGCTTCATTAAAATACCATGAAGTTAGTTTTGTCTTAAGGTGATTCACTGCACATATAATATTTCATTCTCCAGAAAAGCTGTCCAATATTTCAGTGCCAGAATAATCTCAATTACTCGAGGCTGGTATGAACTGCAATTCTACCTGTCCCTCTCTTGAATTATCCTACATTGAATTGTCCCTTGATGAGTTGGCCCTTGATGAGTTTGCCTGTGCAAATTGGCCAGGATGAGTTGTTCAATTTTATCTGCCAGTATAGTGACCTGGTCAAGAGAGGCCATGGAAGCTCTCAATGTGAAGATTCAGAAGTTCCTCACAATGTATTGAGTTCAACACCCAGATATTATACACCAGGCAGAAAGAGGGCAGGCAGGGTCTGCTGAGTATCACAACCACTATCCTGGACAAAACTCAGAACATCCAAAAATATATACATAAGATGGCACCAAAGATGAACTGCTGAGAGAAATACCTGAGGCATCAGTAGGCATGACTATCAAGTAGCGGAAATGCCATAGCAAGACAAGACATGGGATGTACATTCACATATAACTGAGATGGCCAACATTAGAAATCCTACAAGTGTCTAAAAAGAACTGGATTAAAAGAAGCACTGAGGCACTATTCATAGCAGTACAAGAATTGGCACTAAGCAACAAATCCATAGAAGTAAGGATATACCACACTAGATAGGATCTGAGATGCTGACTATGTAGAGAGGCTTCATTAACAGTCCAACACAGAGTGGCAGGTTTGAGAGGCAGACTGGAATAGCATGCACTGAACAGCCCAACCAAGTAGTTGGCATTGTTTACAGGAACACCTGCACAAGGTAACCTCCCAAGTTCAAATGGAAAATTCCACAGAATGTCATGGAGAATAATATGGGTTAAGATCATGTGGGACTTTCAGATCCAGACAGATAGGCAACTCCTGGCCAATCAACCATTGTGAAAGAAGATAAGGACCAGAAGAAAGCAATGGTGAGGGATGATGGTTCCAAGTGACAGCAACATCAGGAAAGCATATGAGAAACTGGAGAAATACCAGGGCCTGAAGGAGTAACTAGACAGGGCATAGGAAGTAAAGGCCAAAATGGTCCCAGTAGTGGTAGGAACATTCAGGCCTATGGTTTCTAAGACGGGAGTGTGGTTCCAATAGGTTTCAGGAACATTAGAGCTCTCTATCCCTAGGGCCACAAAGGATGACTTTGTAATATTTGCATATACCTAGAAGCCATATTAGGCCATCAGTCCAAAAGACTGAAATGCTAGGGATGGCGAAGATACTGGGCCAAACCTTCAAACTCCAGATCTCTGGTAGAGGATCCAGGTTTGAGGAAGACACATACTACATTTAAGAATGAGAAGGGAACTTTTGTTACATTTATATAGTGACATAATTATTGCCATTCATTTTGCCTCAAATAGTTGAGGATAACTAGAGCATTCCTCTGAGCCACTTGAGATGTGTGGGCCAGATATGGACTCTATGTTCTGATGAATAAAAGATAACTCCCAAGTAGTTAAACCATTGACTCACTCAAGGGTTAGAGTTAATTAACAGGTCAATTATGAATGTTAACTGTTTTGTTAAATCATCTCCCCCCCGCCTTGAATATTGAGCAAGAAATCTAAGAGCTTTTAGCATTCCTACTAAAGACAACGACATAATAACCATGTTGTCACCGTACAGGAAAACTGAAAGGTGTCTACTGGTTAGTTCTGGATGGTGAAAGTTACTTTTATGGAGGTATTATGTAACTCAATTTATGTAAATGTTAGCAGTAATAGAGCAAGAATACATCCTTGCCTTACTTCCTGTACTGTAATGATTGACTGAGTTAACAGTCCTTGGGGATCACATCTTACCTTCAGGTAGCTATTACTGTAGAGTTTATGTATTAATAAAATAAATTGTTTTTCTATATTGGTAGATTGCAGATTCTTCCACAATACTTTTCTTAATATGGAATCAAGTGCAGATTTGAATCTTACAAATGCTGCATAAAAACTCCTACATAAAGACACAATTCTGCTGCTACTATTTCTAGTTTGAAACCCAACAGAATTTTGTTATAGTCATTTTTATTTTTGTGTGCTAGCTTCCCTGTTGTTGTTGTTTTAAATAACTCTGGTAGTGCATTGCTTTACATGCATTGCTGGACTTTATATCCACATATAAGGAACTAGATCTGGAAAAAAACCCACTGAATTAGATTTGGATAGTACCATAAGTTTATTTTTGACAGTTCCTAGTTGGTGAGTAATAGCATGCTCATTAGCTACTTCCATTAAATCAGTAATAATTACATACTAAGAGAAGAGTCAGCAGGAAGAATTAGTTTCTCAATGAGTAAGATGTCCTCACAGTGATCTTCCTCCATCTTAAATAAGAGTTGCTTAGTTCATATATTACTCTACACATGAATAACATCATTCAGCCTAAGCCATATGTTCACAGGGATAAAACTTGCCTGTCTGCTTTTCATTCTAAATACAGAAAATGGTCCAGTCAAGTCTTACTTTAATTAATTTTCACATAATTTTTAAACTTAACTATGGTGGTTGGATAACTCAGTGGGTTGAAGTGCAGACCGCAGACCTTTGGCAAACATTGTTTTTTAAAACACTTGTATAAATCTGTGCTTTAATGTAAAATGAGGTAATTAT